>JAPYZK010002809.1:0-18391 GCA_030522785.1 Platygaster equestris | reverse complement strand
ATACATTCTATTATATAAGTTACATATTATTGTATTATATATCATAAAGCATATTTTGACTATGCATTTTCAGAATATTTCGGGTTTTCCAGGAGTTAATGGAAAAAAGTTAACAAACCGCTTTTTATTAGCATGCCAAAACTAAAAAAGTTTGATGAAGTATTGTGAAATCCGATCAGCTTATATTACTGCTGAACCAGGTAATGTTCCACTTGTAAATCGTCTACAAAGTGTGAAAACATGAAGATAAACGGTTTTTCAGGGCTTTTTGTTACTTTTTTGTATAGGACTAATGAGATATGTGATTTAAATCTGACGACCGTTGAATTGGGTTGATGTCAGTATTTTTTGTAATTTTCAACAGCAGAATTGTTTCCATCCTGTATTGCCTGACAACCTTTTTTACTTTTTGAAGTATTTTTCTGTGGATAGTATATTACATAACTAGTAGTGTAAGAGGTGCCATTAGGGGAGAATTTCTCCGACTAGTATTGCAAAGGAATTCTCCCGTAGTGGCACACCTTGCACTACGAGTAATGTACGATATTTTACCCGCAAGAAAGTTTGTGACGAACCTGAAACGTCGCCTATAAAGTGAGATCATGTAGTACTTTGACAGTTCGGTCACATTAGATTCCGTCACATTAGATTCACATTATATAGATTCCGATAATTTCGACACTTTGAATGTTCGAGAGTTTTTAAAACAATAAATTTGAAAATTTTCGAATTTCAAATTTTTAATTTATGAAATGTTGATTATCGATTCAATCATCGAATTTTCAATTTGAAATTTGAAATATGAAAAATTTTCGAACTTTAGATTTGTACATTAAAATTTAAGAACTTTAAAATTCTGTTTTTTGAATGTTGAAGTTTTTGAATTTACTAATACGAATCCTGACCTGCATTGAATTCTAAAGTTCAGAATCGAATTGAAAAATTCGAAATTCGAATATTTTCAACATTTTGAGTTCCAAAATTTTTAGAATATCAATTTTTCCGATAATTGAAATTCTTTAATTTCAAAAATTTTGGTACTTTGAATGTTTATCAAGAGTTTTTAGAGACACTTTTGAAATCCTGAATTTTTGATGTAAAGCATTTTCAGTTTTAATCGAATTCCCGAATCTTTAAAATTTCAATATTTCGCATTACACATTTTTATGTTCGATTTTGAATTCTCGAATTCAATACATTTAAAAAATTCAGATTCGTAAGTTCAAAACTTAAAAATTTGAAAATTAAAATCTCAGTGTCGTCAAATTTAGATGTGAAGATCTGAAAATTTAAAAATTTTCAAATTTCAAATTCAAAATTCGAAAATGAAAAATCAGTATTTTGAAAACTTAGAATTCCAAATTGTTAAATTTCTCAATCTAAAAACTCTTGAAAAACATTTCAAGTGTTAAGATTTTCGAAATCGAAGAATTTCGAAGATCGGGAAAATTGAAATGCCAAAAATGTTGGAACTCAATCATTCGAAAATTTTCTAAATTAACAAATTTCGATTTTTGAAAATCAAAATTTTCGTAATTATTCGTACTTAAAATTAAGAACTCAATATTCGAGAACTGAATTGAAAATTGAAATTCCGTACATCGATAACTTGGAATTTCCAAATTTTTTATTTTAATCACTCTCGATAAACATTCAGAGTTGCAAGTCCCGAAATCGTAGAATTACAAAGATCAGAAAAATGGAAATTTTAAATATTTTCAGACTCAAAACTTTCAAAATTTGCGAATTACACATTTTTCCACTCGATTTTGAATTATCAAATTCAATACAGCTCAAACATTCGGATTCGTAAATTAAAAAACTTGAAAACTTCATAATAAAAATTCTAAAGTTCTCAAATTTGGATAACAAAAATCTGCAATTTTCAATTTCTCGTACTTCAAATTTCAATTTCAAAGTTCGAAAATCGAAATTCTGTATATTAAAAATTGAAGATTTTTTTAAATTCAAAAGCTTGAAAGCTTCGAAATAAAAATCCTAATGTTTAAATATTTAGATATAAGAATATGCATTTTGAAATTTTTCATATTCAAAATTACAGAATTCAAGCCAAAATCAAAATAATTAGAATTTAATAAGTTGAATTTCAAAATCCAACTTATACTTACACAATATCGTTCATGGATTTTCCTTTCGGAATGCCATTTTTGAACATGAGAAAATACTTATTAATTATCTCCGACTTTGGTCCTTTTTCACTGCTCATCGGAATATTTGGATAGTAATTCACGAGCTCATCGATCGCGTAACTTTTGTCCGACAAATACGAGGTCAGCAAGGAAGTGATCATGGAGCTGTCATTCAATGGCTGGTAACCACCTTCGACTTTGGCCAATAAAATCGGCACTTTTTTGTAGGCTGACCAGCCGATTTCTTTCCTTAGCACTGGATCCACTTCGACGACGTCGTAGGATAAGCCGTAGTAATCCAAAAGTACTCGAACCTGAAATAATAATAATGATAATAAACTCGACATTGATAACACAGTACAACAAAAAAAACGATGAGAAAATTTTGGCGAAAATGGATGCCTTGGGTCATCAATAAACAATCCCCCGAAGGATTTTGAAAGTTTAGCTCGTGTTTTCGAGTTATTGACAATAATAATTTGAAATATGAAAATCTTTATTTCACACGCGTTTTGAAAAAAAAACAAAACAAAACAAAAAACAAAGTACGGTTTTGACGTTCTCAACTAGAGAAGACGATTTCCGCAACTTTTTTCGCGAAAAAATCATTAGTTCATTGAGCTAATTTTGGGCCGAAATTAATAGCGATGATTTCCTGGAAAAATCTATTTATTCCGTCGGTGGGCCTGCCCTGACCTGCATCGTTCGCTTACCGCCTTTAGAAAAACTGGTTTGAGGTAGGCACCTCGTTGGCACAATGAAAAGATCTTTCCAGGAAATGATCGCTATTAATTGCTATTAATTTCGGCACAAAATTGACTCAATAAAATAATGATTTTTTCGCAGAAAAAAGTTGTGGAAATCAACTCCTCTAATCGAGAACGTCTAACCTGTTTTTTGTATTTTTAAAATCGTGTGGAAAATAAAGATTTTCAAATTTTAAATTATTATTGTTAATAACTGAAAAACATTAGCTCAACTTTCAAAATCATTTGGGGGATTGTTTATTGATGACCCAAGGCATCTGTTTTTGCGAAAATTTTCCCATTATTTTTTCGAAAGTCAAATTTTGTCGGACTGTGTAATAATGGAAAGATAGTACTCATCGTTTGATAATTTGAGTACAATAATTAAAACTGACGATCAAATGACCTGATAATTGCATATTCCAAGTATGAAAATTTTGAATAAAATTTTAGAAATACTTTAAACTTTCTAAAATTTCCACATTTTTTAAGTATTCCAAAATAACTGGGAATTTCAAAAATTTTTACGATTCCGAAACTTTTAAAATTATGAAAATGTCCATAATTTGTGCATTTTTGACAATTTTCATAGTTTCTAAAACTTAAAAACTTCTTCAAATTTTAAAAAATTTCAAAACTTACAGGAATTTAAGAAGTATAAATATTTTTGGTATCTTGAAAATTGTCAATTGTCGTAAGTGAGATATTTTCAAAGGTACGAAAAATAGTGTCACTTAAACAAGGGGTATTAAATGAAAGTTTTCAGAATATTTAAATTTCTGAAAATATTGAAAACAATTTTTTTCATCCCAATTTTTTGATTTATAATTTTAATTTAATTAAAAATTCTCGAATTTTTCAGAAATTGGAGAATCATCAAAATTTTTGGACTTTTGAAAAGTCTCATATTAACAAAAGTCTTACAACTTTGAAAATTCTCAACAATTCCAAAAAGTTCCAAAATGACTGAATTTTTTGAAAATTATAAATACCCAAAATTTGAAAAATTCAAAAAATTTGCAGTTTTTGAAATTCTTAAAATTTCTAAAATTCAAGAATTTTCAAAATTATGAAAGGAGTTCAGAAATCTTGGATTTTCCACAATATGAAATATTTTCGAATCTTCGAAAATTATTCCAATTCAAAATTGCATTTTAGATTTTTATATTTTCAATGGAATTCGAGGAATAAAACGATCAAGTTTTCAGTGTAAAAGTTAATTTCACCTTGCAACAAAATGGACATGTTTGATACTGGAACAATGTCAATTTCAGTCCTGTCGAGTCCACGGCAGAAGTCACCTAAAAACACATTTATTATTGCAAATTATATAACTTAATCCATAATATGAACATTTACTGTATAAATAATAATAATAATAATAATAATAATAATAATAATAATAATAACAACAACAACAACAACATATCACGCAATATTTGAACATATAGAATATAAAATAAATATAAAATATAAAAAAATATGATAACAAAATATGGAAGTATAAAATATAAAAAATCAATGAAATTTTCGATAATCCTCAAAACTTCAGAATTCTAAAAAAATTAAGAATTCCAAAACTTCAAAAATGTAAGAATCTGTATGATTACTAAATTTCTGAACTTAAAGGTGTAAAACTTCGAAGATTCGAAAATTTTCAAAAATTCAACTATTTTGGAACTTGAATTTTAAATTTTGAAGTTTTTTGGCATTCTCAAAAACTTTAAAATCTTCCAAAATTTACACAGCTTCAAAGACTCCAGAAATTCATAATTTTTCAAAACTTAAAAACTCTGGAACTTTGAAAACTGATTGAATTGAAAATTTGCAAAGCTTCAAATTCATTTGAGTTCACCAAAACTTTGGTAACTGAAAACTTCAAAAATTGTGAATTCATCCAAATTCATAAATCTGAAAATATTTCAGAATTCAAAATAACTGAAAAATTTTGCAGAAATTAAAAAATATTATAAATTCTTTGAAACATTAAGATTTTAATTATTACAGAATTTTCAGAACTTTGAAGCTACAAAAATTTCCGAATTATCAGAACTTCAGATTTCTAAGAAACTCAAAAATTCCTTAATTTTGAAAATGTAAAAATTTGTAAAATTGTTAAATTTCAAAATTACACATGTTTTCAACATCTAAAACTTTGGAAACTGCCAAAATTGTGGAATCAAAAATTTCTGAATTCTTTTCATCAAAAAATTTCAAAATTGTCATAATTTGAAGAATTCTCAAAATTTTGTAAATTCATAAAATACTCAAAATTCTCAAAAATTGAAAGATTTGTGAAATTCGCTAAAATTCTCAGAATTTTCCAAATTGTCAAATAATCAATGATTTCAAAATATCCAAAAATTTTACATTTGAAATTTTCGAATTGCTCAAGTTCACAGAATTATAAGAATTTGGAATTTTTTTAAATCTTCAAACCACTCAAAAATTTGGAAATTCCCAACATTTGCAGAATTTTTGAAAATATTGGCTCAAACTATAAGTTTCAAGGATTCCCAAAATTGTAAAAATTCGTACCATTCTCAAAATTGTGAAGTAATGGCAACTAGACATTTTTCAAGAATTTCAACACTACAAAATTTGAAAAATTCTAAAATTGACACAATGTACAAAATTTTTGAATTCCTTTTACAAATTGCCAAAACTTTCAAATCTTCTGAAATTATAAATTTTCTAGCACATAGAAACTCCAAAAATGTCCCAAATAGTATATAAATGAATTAAACACTGAATAATACCCGTCTCGAAGGCGTAAACTCCGGTTTACTTTTCAAAACTTTCGGCCCTTTCAATTTTGTCTCTTCAAATCCAAAATCCTGTGCCGCCGAATGTTTCCACTTGTACTCATATCCCGCGTAACCCACGCCAAGCAAAACGCCGAAACCGGCGCCGAAAAGGCTGTATTTCAGGACGCCACTCGTTGGTTTCGCCTCCCCGATTATCGTGCATTTATTCCGACCAACATTTTCGATCAACGGCCGGTTGTCCTTGAAAACTGAGTTGAGCGGAAATTTCGATTTGTTCGCAAATCGGGATGTTACTTTGTAAAGGACAGCCATTATTTCAGAAGTACGAGTTAATTTGGTACTTATTTACACATCAATTGCTGTCATTGCAATTGATTGCAATCGACAATGTTGACGGAACTCTACACTCTCTAGTCTCTAGTCTCTACGGTCTCTACAGTCTGCTGCGGTGTACCATCCGTATTCAGTAGTGCGTACAAAAGATACATATCGAATCTGTTGGCGCTATGTTCAGGTATATTTACATTTTTTTTGTTACAGTTTCATTACACATTGTTGAACATGTTAAATATGCACACAAAACGTCTGAAAACATGAATAAAATACATCATAAACAACAAGAAACAATATAATTCCGTCAATTTGCACCTCTATCACAAGTTGGAACTCAAATCATGTTCCTAAATTTGCGAAGTCTCTTTTTAACCACAAATTTCGTCATAACACGAGTGTCGGCGATTTCGGGCGTCGCGAGAAAATTTAATTATCAAAATGTTACGTTCGGAAATCACTTGCAGAGATGCAGTGTTTTTTCTGGAAGATTGTTCTGCACGAAAAACTTGCCTCAGGATAATAACTTTTTCGAGGATTTTGAGAAGAGGGAAAAAAAGGCCGAAGGAAAAAAAATTGGAATATTGACGGTAAACAAGGCGAGGAAACCGAAAAAGGTGAAATTGAGTGCTGAAGCTTACGCGGATCTTATCAAATCTCATTTGGGTAAATATTGCGGAGGTTTTAGGGAGTTCAACTAGTGCAGTAATAATGATTTTTCAAGATTTTTGTGTGTGTGTGTATCCAAATAATCCAAAATTGTAAAAAAATTTTGAATGTTGAATCTCATGAATTTATTCAAATAATTTATAAAAAAAACTAACAAATAATTTATAAATGTACTCAAATAATACAATATCAAAAATGTTTGAAATTCCAATTTTTTTGATTAATTCATAAATTAACTTGATCAGATATTTTCAAATTTCCAAATTCTCGAAATAATCCAGAAATAAATCTAAATGATTCAAAATCTTCAACTATTGAATTCCATGAATTAATATAGATAATCTATACACTGACTTATAATTTATAAACGAACTCAAATAATATAATGTTGAAAGATTTCGAAAATATAAATGTTTTCAATGATCTATTAATTAACATTAACTTGAGCAATCAAATATTTTGAAATTTTCCAAATTCTCTGAATAGTTCATAAATAAATCTAAATAGTCCAAAATTATAAAATTTTTGCAAGTTGAATTCCTTGAATTAATATAAATACTCAAACATCGCAAAATTCTAATCAATCAAGTATGAAGATTCCAAAATCTCGAAATTTTCGGAATAACTCATAAATTTAATTTTTCCGATCTCAGAGTTCTTCGATTTCGGAAATTTTCACACTTTGAATGTATTTCGAGAGTTTTCAGGATATGAAATTTAACAATTTGAAAATTACTTGTTTTTGTTGTACGGAATTTTGATTTGCGATTGAATTCGAGAATTTTAAATTTGAAGTTTTGAATATGAAAAATTCCAAAATTGCAGATTTTTACATTCAAATTGGATAACTTCGGGATTTTTATTTTAAAGTTTTCATGTTATAAAATTTACGAATCCGAATTTTCGAGCTGTATTGAATTTGTCAATTGGAAAATGTGAAATTCGAAATTTTGAGTCTTGAAATTTGTTATGTTTACATTTTTCCGAACTTCAAAAATGTTTCAATTCCAAACATTCAATTTCTTCTAATGTTAGAACTTAGAAAAGTTTAAATTCAGAAATGTTCTAGTTTGAGCGTCGAATCCTAAAAAGTTATTAATTCTCAGATCTTTCCATCCTGGAACTTTAAAATCAAAATTTCGGAATCTATAAAATTCTAAAAATTCACATTCTCTAATTTTCGAACACTAAAATTTTCCGAATTTAAATTAGAAAATTTTGAAATTCAAATCCTCGAGTTTTTCAAGTCTTCGAATTCTCACAAATTAGAATTTTTGGAGCTATTGAATTTCAGATTTTGAAAAATGTCAAACTTAAATATGCTGAAGTTTTATATTTTACATTTTCATAGCTTGAACATTAAAAAAAAATTTTTCGTGAAAACGTGAAAATTACGTAATTATCGAATAACTTTTCATCCCAAATTAAAATTGAAAATGTAGAAAAATTCTCGTGAGAATGTTAAACTAACGATTATTGTTGTAAACTATCGATAATTATCAATTGTTTACGGTAATTATCGATAATGTATGATAATTTACGATAATTATCGATTAGTTACCAAAATTATCGATGTATTCGATTGTTTACGATGATTATCGATATATTCGATTATTTACGATGATTATCGAATAACTTCTCATCCCTGATGCATTAAAAATATACAATAATTATGGATATATTCGATTATTATGTACAATGATTATTGATACATTCGGTCATTTACGATGATTATCGATGTATTCGATAATTAACGATAATTATCGATTATTCACTATTATTATCGATTATTTACGATAATTATCGAATAACTTCTTTTCCCTACATTTTAAATTTACGATAATAGCTGATTATTCACGATAATTATCGATATGTTGGATTATTTACGATGAGTATCGATACGATTGATAATTTATGATAATTATCGATTATTTACGATTATTATCGGTTATTCACGATTATTATCGGTTATTTACTATTATTATCGGTTATTTACGATAATTATCCAATAACTTACCATTTCCAAGTTTGAAATTCACGATAATTATTGATAATTTACGGTAATTATCGATCATTTACGATAATTATCGATACGTTCGATTATTAACAATAATTATCGATATATTCGATTATTTACGATGATTATAGGAATTTTGATAATTCACGACTATTATCGATATATCCGATAATTTACGGTAATTATTGAATAACTTTCCATCCCTACATTCAAAATTCTGAAATCTCGAATTTATTCATCCACTAAAACTCAAAAATTTCACAGTTAAACTGGATTTTCAATCCGCTCTGGGCGTCCTCGATCTGGCGAAAAAAAACCGGGACCAAGCAACACTGCAGATGTACAATCTTCTGATGCACGCCTTCGCCATCCAAGGAGACACGAAGCAATGTTTTAAGCTCTTTGGGGCCCTGGAAAAACAAGGACTGGAGCCGGAAAACTCGACTTACACGAGTCTTTTGACCTCTATTGCAAATGCGGTCGATGGGAGAGGCGTTTTGGAGAAACTGACGAAACTGCGGGAGACTTTTTTAGAAAAAAACATCAAACTCGATGAAGTCCATTATAATGCTATTGTGAATACTTATGGGAGACAGGGAAAAATTGTTGAGGCTTTCGAAATGGCGGACGAAATGCGGGATCGAAGGTAGAAACAGGCGATTAAAAAAATGTATCATTTTCGGAAGATCTTCGTTTTTTGAAAATATTTGTAAATCTGCGAAATTGCACATTTTTCTAATTGTACAAAAATTAGACATAGAATTTGGACGACGATTTGAAAAATTTTGGATTTGTAGAGTGTTCTTGTTTTTGCTGACATTCAAAATGCTGGAAGGATTGCAGTTTCGTAGAATCACGGATTTTCCGTAAAAAAATGAAAATTCTTCAAATTTTCCGAATTGTAAAAAAAATTAATTTTTCTAGAATTTACGGAACAATTCAGAATTCTGAGGATTCGCAATGTTTTTCAGTTTTTGCTGAGATGTAAATTTAGTAAAGTTTTCAAAACTAGTTAGCAAAATTCTATGAAGTTACTAAAATTTCATTACTTTTAACCTTATATACTAGTTACTGAAACTCTATTAAGTACTGAAATTTCGTATTTTGTGATCTTTTATATTAGTTACTCAAACTTCAATAAGTTACAAAAATTTCGTAACTCTGAATCTTTTGTACTGGTCGAGTTACTAAAATGTCGTATTTTTTAACCTTCTATCCTAGTTACTAATTCTCCATTCAATTACTAAACTTTCGTAAGTTTCAACCTTCTATACAAGTTAAGTTTCTGAAATTTCGTAACTTTCAAGCTGCTATACTAGTTACCAAAACTCTATTAAGTTACCGAAAATGTCGTAATTTTCAATCTTCCGTACTAGTTAATAACACTCTAAAAAACTACCCAACATTTCGTCACTTTCAACCTTTTATAGATGGTAATAACTTCCAACCTTCTAAACTCTATGAAGTTACCAATATTATGTAAACTTTAACCTTCTATATTACTAAAGTTACTTTAATTCCATAACTTTCAACCTTCTGTACCAGTTACTAAAAGTCTATAAAGTTACTAATATTTCATATTTTTTAACCTTCTATACGAGTTATTAAAATTTCGTAATGTCCAACCTTCTATAATGGTTGGATTACTGAAATGTATCTTTGAACCTTTTATACTAGTTAAGACAACTTCATACAGTTACTAAAATTTCGTATTTCTAAACCTTATGCACTTTTTGAGTTACTAAAATTTTGTAATATTAAACCTTCCATACTAGTTGAGTTACTAAAATTTCGTAACTTCCAAATTTTCATACTGGTTGAATAACTGAAATTTTGCAACTTTTGACCTCGTATTCTAGTTACTAAAACCCTGAAAAGTTACTATAATTTCGTATTTTTTAACCTTCTATACTTGTTGCTTTACTAAAATTTCGTAACTTTCAACCTTTCATACTTGTCAAATCATCGAAATTTTGTACCTTTGAACCTTCTATACTAACTACTACAACTCCATACAGTTACTGGAATTTCATATTTTAAAACCTTATGTACTAGTTGACTTATTAAAATTTTGTAACTCTCAACCTTCCATACTAGTCGAGTTACTAAAATTTCATAATTTCCATACCAGTTGAATGACTAAAATTGTTTAACTTTTAACCTTATATACTGGTTACTGTAACTTTATAAAGTTACTTAAATTTCGTATTTTTTTACCTTGTATACTAGTTCAGTTACTATCATTCCGTAACTTTCAACCTTCCATACCAGTTAATTTACTGAAATTTCGTAACTTTCAACCTTCTATACTGGTTAAATGACTGAAATTTGGTAACTTTGAATCTTCTATACTGGTTACTAGAACTCTATAGTCACTTAAATTTTGTATTTTTTAACCTTCTATACTAGTCAAGTTACTAAAATTTCGTAACTTTCAACCTTTCATACTATTAAGTTACTAAAATTTAGTAACTTTTAACCTTATATACTAGTTACTATATTAAAAACCTATAAAGTTACTAAAATGTCGTATTTTTTAACCTTATATACTAGTTCAGTTACCGACATTCCGTAACTTAATCTTCGATACCAGTTGAATTACCAAAATATCGTAACTTACAACCTTCTAATCGTCATCCCTTCTCACAGGCTAGAAATCGCGCCACCCACCTTCAACACCTTACTGTGCTGCGCTATCACCGACGAAGAATCCGGAATGAGGCACACGCTCTACGTCTGGCACCTCATGAAGCACTACAAAATCAAACCCGAAACGAAAACTTACAACCTCCTGTTACTCGCATTAAAAAAAACGAAGTTCGGGGACCTGAAAGCGGACGATCTTCTGTTGCCTGGAGACGAGATGACTCAAATAAAGTATGACGAGGAAAAAACTCCGGATTTGCTCGCGAGTCCGCCGACATTTTCCAAGGTCCCGATCGTGAGGAACAAGAATAGGGAGCAGTTGATGAAAGAGCAAAGGGAAAAGGAGAGAAGGAGAACAGGGAGAAACGGAAGAAAAGGGGAAAAAGTCGTAGAGATGAAGTTGGAGAAAAGTATTTTGTCTTCGAGTTTGCCGCAGGCTGAAGATGGAGTTTCGGAGACTGATTTGAATACGATTCAGAGTTATAATCCTATGATACTTTTTGGAGGTTGGTACAAATAAATTCATTTGTAGAATTTAACGTTAAGTTAATGAAGGAAAATTTCTTGTTATGTTTCGATCGTTATAATTCTAGAAATTTCAAAGAATTAAAGATTACGGTAATTTTGAGATGTTTTATAATTTTGAGAAAAATGTTGTTAAATAATAGAATTTTCGAAATTTCAAAGATACTGGAAATTTTAAAGGATATTAACATTTTCAATATTTTGACAATTTTGCCACATTCCGAAAAAGTCGGAATTCTGGAAATGTTTGGAATTACAAACATTTTTGAAATACTGAAAAATGTAGGGATTTTGAAGATTTTGGAAATGACGGAAAATTTTTTGTTATATTTCGATCGTTATAATTCTCGAAATTTCGAAGAATTAAAGATTTTCAGTCATTTTGAGATGTTTTATAATCTTGAATATTCCAAAAATGTTGAAAAATAATGAAGTTTTAGAAATTTCAAGGATACTGACAAATTTTGGGAAGTTTAACATTTTCAGTATTTTGAAATTCTTGCCACATTCCGAAAAAGTCGAAGTTCTGAAAATTTTTGGAATTACGAACATTTTTAAAATAATGAAAAATGTAGGGATTTTGAAGATTTTTGAACTGACGGGAAATTTTCTGTTGTTTCGTTTGTTAGAATTCCAGAAATTTTGAAGAATTCGAGATTTTTGGTAATTTTGGCATGTTTTATGATTTTGAAAATTCCAAAAATATTGGAAAATAGTAAAATTCTAGAAATTTCAAAAATTCTATCATTTTACAACATTTTGGGAATTTTCAAAATTATAATACTGTCTTTTCAACAGGTTTCGAAGCGTTTCTGAACAAGATGAAAGAAGATCATGTCGTCCCGGACTTGGAGACGATGACGCTTCTGATGGAACTGTCCCCGAACTCAATTGCTATCGAAACGTCGATCACGAGGGAAGCCAAGAAGCTTGGAATTCGATTAGATATCGATTTCTTCAATGTTCTTATTAGGAAGAGGTGTTACAGGCATGAATATGAGTTAGCTAGAGTGAGTTCAAAATTTTTTAAATTTTATGTGCTCTAACAGTCCAGTCAAATTATACTTTGGTCGTGCGAAGTCAGGGAAGTGCGCGATTTTGCGTCCTATGAACGTAGATGAAGATTTGTAAACGAAAAAAAAAAAAAAAAAAAAAAGAAGAAGAAAAAAAAAAAAAAAAAAAAAAAAAAAAAAAAAAAAAAAAAAAAAAAAAAAAAAAAAAAAAAAAAAAAAAAAAACGTTTTTTCTCAAATTTCTGTGACAGATCCATTTTTCTAAAATTTTTTTTATTTCGAAAAAAACATGTTTTTTCTTCAATTTATGATTTCTATGTTTTTCTCAATTTCTTTGGTTTCTTCATTAAAATTTTGCTCAAATTTCTCCATTTTTGTGGAATTTTTGTGATTTCTTCATTTTTTCTGATTTCTCAATTTTTCTCAAATTTCTCTGATTTCTCTAAAAAATACATTTTTTCTCAAATTTTTGTGACTTCTCCATTTTTCTCAAATTTCTCTGATTTCGAAAAAAACACGTTTTTTCTAAAATTTATTCATTTTTTCAAATTTCTTTGAATTCCACATTTTTCTAAAATTTCCCTGATTTCTCTATTTTCCCCGAAATTTCTCCAATTTCGGAATTTTCATCGATTTTTTCTGATTCCTTAATTTTTCTCAAATTTCTCTGATTTCTCCAAAAAGCACGTTTTTCTCATATTTCTTTGATTTCTCCATTTCTCTAAAATTTCTCTGATTTCTTCAAAAAACAAGTTTTTTCTCACATTACTCTAATTTTTCCATTTTTATCAATTTTTTCTGATTTTTTTATTTTTCTCGAATTTCTCTGATTTCTCCGAAAAACATGTTTTTTCTCAAATTTCTCCATTTTCCTTAAATTTCTCTGATTTCTCTGAAAAACACGTTTTTTCTCAAATTCCTCTGATTTCTCCATTTTTTTCAAATTTATCTGATTTCTTCGAAAAAAACACGTTTTTTCTCTGATTTCTCCATTTTTCTAAAATTTATCTGATTTCTTCAACCAAAAAACACGTTTTTTCTTAAATTTTTCCATTTTTCTCAAGTTTCTCTGATTTTTCCATTTTTATCAATTTTTTCTGATTTTTCAATTTGTATCAAATTTCACTATTTCTCCAAAAAACACGTTTTTCATAAAATTTTTTTTGATTTCTTAATTTTTATCTCATTTCTCCAGTTTTTTCTGAAATTTGCCTAATTTCTTCATTTCTCTCAAATTTCTGTAATTTCTCCATTTCTTTCAAGTTCCTCTGATTTCTTCAAAAAATGAGTTTTTCCTCAAATTTATCCATTTTTCTAGAATTCCTCTGATTTCTTCAAAAAACACATCTTATCTCGAATTTCTCTATTTTTCTCAAATTTCTCCATTTTTCTCGAATTTCTCCATTTTTCTCGAATTTTTTGATTCCTGCATTTTTCTCGAATTTCTGATTTTTCTCAAATTTCTCCATAAAACTCATTTTTTCTCGTATTTATCCAAAAATAGTACGTTATGTAACGAGGAGCGGAAGTATGCTTTTTTACGAGGCGACAGTTTTTGTGGCCGAGTAAAGAAGCATCCGCTCCGAGTTGCATACGGTACTTTTTCTGAAATTCGCGTAGAGAAGTGGTGCTTGTCGGGCTTAAAAAGGGAAGCGGAGATTGCTCTTTTTTGAATCAGTGCACCGCGTACCTGTTATTTAGCACTTTGTTGATTATGGGAGTATCGGATGGGAAACACTCACTAAATCCTGACACTTCATTGCTTTATTGTTCAGAATTCTCGGATGGAAAATATTTAACTGTATGATTACGTATGGCAACTGTCAAAACAAGACGCCATCTTGGCGGGCGCCATCTTGTTTTTTTCACTACCTAAACAGTGAAATTGATCTTTGACTTCCGCTCAGAACATTCCACTGCCGCTTAGAACATTTCACCGCCGCCCACCATTCACTGTTCGGAAAAGAGCCATTTCCGCTCCTCTTTTGAAGCACGGAAAGCTCCACTTCTCAGCAAATTTCAGAAAAAGATTTTTTCTTTTGTAAAAACTTTGAATTTAAAAATGATGATCAAATTCTACAATTATAATACATTTCCATGTGCGTCAATGACCCGAAAAATACATACACATATGAAAAACAAACAAAATTCTCTGATTGAAAAAATATTTTTTTTGTTACAGCAAGTCCTTTTCGAGATCGAAAGCAATAATTTGACACCCAGCGTCGTGACCTGGGGCGCATTGGCACTGACGTGCGACACTCCCGAGGAAGCTGCTACATTCCTCGAAACTATGGACAGTGTTGGATTTCTCCCGAATTCCGTTATTTTAGGCACTCTTCTCATAAAATTGAGCCGGAGCAAGCGCCGAAAAAGATTTGACGGGATGATTAACATGTTGGCGTACATGAAGAAACACGAGATGAAACCGACCAAATTGACGATCGAAAAATTGGATCAGTTTGTTAGAGATTTTCGTCAGATGATTAAAATGAAGGTGAAAAAGAATATAAAAAGAATGCGATAAAATATAAACAGGAAATGATAAATAATAAAATGGAATCAATTAAAGTGAAACAAAATAAAAATGAAATAAAATAATAATAACAATAATAGAATAAAATGAAGATGATAAATAAAATATAATGATGATGATGACGATAATGATAATAATAATAATAATGATAATAATAATAATAATAATTGAAAGATAGGGGTCATAAATAAAATTAAACAATAATAATAATAATAATAACCATAATAACAATAAGAATAATAATATAAACAGAATTCGTTTAAACTTGCAATTTTTCGATGTTGAAAAATGCAAATTATTCAATTCTGAAATTTCAGTTTTTTTCAGTTTTTTCAGTCTCACTTTTTCCTGTTTTTTTATTTATTTATTTTTTTCTAGTCACTGAAATTGTGAAACTTTCATATTTAATCAGTTTGCAGTTTTTGTATCCAAACTCGTGATTTTGAATCTTCATAATTTTCAGAACTCAATTTGTAAGTTTTAAAATTGTTCAATTTTCTAGTTTGGAGATTTTTGAATATCCGAAGCTAAAATTTAAAAATTTTGTGATTTCGAAAATAATAGACTCAATAATTCAGAATTTTCAAAACGATTTTTTTTTTATTACATAATTCAAAAATTTTACAACTTTTGAATGTTTGAACTGAATGAAATAGTTGAATTTTTATTCCGAAATTCATGAAATTTTAAATTGAATGGTTATTGAATAGTAATAAACAAAAAAAATCAAGTTTTTTGATATGTTTTTAATTTGTTGTTATTATTTATATTTTTTATTATTCTGCAGGATCCACAGACGCGAATAAAAACCGTTCGAGACAACTACGCAAAATTCTGCAGTAAATATAATACGTTCAAGGAACAGATGATGGAAAAAGATGTGGTTCACAGATCCAAGTATCAATTTGACTGAATATTCACGTATTTTGTATAGTACTTGTACATCGATTGTAAATACATCAATTGACTCGATTTTTTACTGCACGATGTTTTTCTCAATTTTATTTCGAGGAATACGAAAACGCATCGACTAAGTGAAATAATCATAATAATCAATCATCATTCAAGTACACAGATCAATTAAGTAGTGATATTTTTTCAAAACTGTGGTAATTTATTATGTTGACAATGAACTATATCGGAGTTACTTATAACGCTATACAATATCGACGATACATTATTGAGAAATTATTTTCCGATTTTTACACCTAAATTCAAGAGCTTTGGAATTTTTATTTCGAAGTTTCCAAGTTTTTGAATTTACTAATATGAATTTTTAAGCTGTACTAGATTCGAGAATTCTGAATCGAATCCAAAATGTGGAATTTGCAAATTTTAAAATCTTAAGTTTTTGACTGTCTGAAGATTAAATTTGTCGGATCTCACAAAATTGTTCGATTTCGATGATTTCAACACTGCATGTTTTTCAAGAGTTTTTAGAATCAGAAAGTTGAAAGTTTTCAAATTCCAAGTTTTTGATACACGAAATTTTCATTTTCGATTGAATTCTAGAATTTTTAATTGAGAGTTTTAAATATAAAAAATTACAAAATTTCCGATTTTCACATCAAAATTTGTGAACTTTAGAATTGCAAATTTCGAGTTTTTAAGTTCTTGAATTTACAATCACGAATTTTTGAGCTGTATTGAATTGGAGAATTCAAAATCAAATTGAAAAATGCGAAATACGAAATCCTCGAAATTTTGAGCTTCAAAGTGTTTGAAATTTCAATTTTTCCGATCTTACAAATTCTTTAATTTCGAAAATTTTTACGCTTTTGATGTTTTTCGCGAGTTTTAGAATCAGACACTTGACAATTTCAAAATTCCGAGTTTTTCATTTACGCAATTCTGATTTTCGATTACATCATCGAATTTCGAGTTTTAAATCTCAAATTTGGAAAATTACGAAGTTTCCGATTTTTACATTAAAATTTGAGAACTGTGGAATTTCAAGTTTTCAAGTTTTTTTATTTACTAATCCAAATTTTTGAGCTAGACTGAATTCGAAAATTCAAAATCGAATCGAAAAACGTGAAATTCGAAATCTTTATAATTTTGAGTTTCAAAATGTTTGAAATTTTCAATTTTTCCAATCGTCAAAATTCATCAATTTCGAAAATTTTGACACTTAGAATGTTTTTCGAGAGTTTTTAGAATAGAAAATTTGACAATTTTGTAATTCTAAATTTTTAATATACGGAATATTGATTTTCGATCGAATTCTCGAATTTTGAATTTGACGTTTGAAATACGAAAAACTGAGCAATTGCCGATTTTTACATCTAAATTCGAGAACTTGGGAATTTTTGTTTTGAAGTTTTCAAGTTTTCGAATTGACTTATTCGAATTTTTCAGCTATGTTGAATTCGAAAATTTGAAATCGAATCGAAATTTTAGAAATTTTCAATTTGCTCGATCGTCAAAATTCTTCAGTTTCGAAAATTTTGACACTAATAATGTTTTTCGAGAGATTTTAGAGTCAGGAACTTGACGATTTTTAAATTACAAGTTTTTAATGTATAGAATTCTGATTGTCGATTGAATTCTTGAATTTCGAATTTGTAATATGAAAAATTAAATTTCCGATTATTAAATCAAAATCAGAGAACTTTGACATTTTTATTGTAAGTTTTCGAATTTACTAATCCGAATTTTCGAGTCATATGAAATTCAAGAATTCAGAATCAAATTTGAAAATGTGAAATTTTTTATAGTATATTACATTACTAGTAGTGTAAGAGGTGCCATTACGGGAGAATTTCTTCGACTCGTATTGCAAAGGAATTCTCCTATAGTGGCACACCTTGCACTACGAGTAATGTACGATATTTTACCCGCAACAAAGTCTGTGACAGACCTGAAACGTCGCCTATAAAGTAAGGTTATGTAGTACTTTGACAGTTCGGTCACGTAATTAGTTCCGAACGCCACCGCCCCCTCACGTAATTAGTTCCGACGGCCGCCGCGTATATTATGCGTTATCAGGCGG
>JAPYZK010002808.1:0-13227 GCA_030522785.1 Platygaster equestris | reverse complement strand
AAAAAAAAAAAAAAAAAAAAGAAGTTCACAAAAGCCACATTTATTTGTGTGTTAAAAGCATACGTTGAAAATCAATATCCCGATTCGTCTCTATGAAGTTATTTTTTCGTAATTTCAACGCCGGGAGATTAGATGATACCGCGCACTTATACGAATGACAATGTAAAAATATTTCATACATACCTCAAAGTAGCCATTCTGCGGGAACAGATCAAAGAATTGCGCAGCATTTTTGGTGCACTTCTTTTCTTGGGAGTGATCTCTTAACTTAACATAAATCTTATGATTTATTAAACACTTTTTCAAATTTTCTCTGCTTCGCGTTATTTTGACACTATAACGTACTATAACGTAAGCAAACTTGAGGACGAGAAATTCAGAAAGTGCGAGAAACATGAGTTCACAATTTTCATATTTCGAGATATCGATTGATCGATCACTATTTCGAAGTCGAGTTAAGGCGGGAAATTCAAACTTCTCAATTCCTAGGCAGTTCATTATTGAAAGCATATATATTGTTTTATTCGATTATGACTCGACGAATGGTACTTAAAATATCTTTTCCGGTCGGAATCGAATAAAATAATATGCTCCATGGACAGAAAAACGATTTTGACGAGTGCAGTTAACTCCGCAATCGTCAAAATCGATGTTACGTCCGTAAACGTACAAAATAAATATCTATAATTTATTCGTCGAAGACCCAAAACCATCTCCTCAAATAAAAGCAAATTCTGTCCACATTTTCGTAATTATCGAATTTGCCTAATGAACGACATTATTGATTCCGTTATATTTAGTTTTGTATCGGAAAAGTAATTTACTCTGAATTTACTGAAACTTGAACAAGTTCCGAAATATAATTATAGGATAGGCGATTCTGAAGTTTCTCAAATCAGTTTATTCATAGCCTTAGATTTATCATATAAATCACCAAATCATCCACGAATCGATATCATGGAAAATCTTTGAAATTTACAATAAAAATATAAGAATATGTAAAAATCTCGCTAAAAAGCAGTGAAACTCGACTGATAAGAATAATAAAATATTACGGAAAAGAAAATTTTGCAATTCATAGATTCAACTTCTGATTGTTTTAAACACACTTTACGTCTTTTCAGACACGTAGGAAATGATTCGAGATAAAACTGACGTACCCCGGATTTCTTTCATTATTGTTTTGCACAAGTCCATTCAATGTGCATTCCCGATATAATCGCCATTCCAACTATAGCACACTTCTTTTTAGATTCTGCTCTTGTCGCTTCCCGCAGGGCTTGAAAATACCGGGAGTTCTAAATCAATACAAGGGCTGCCACAAGTTTCCCCTTGTGCCACCCTTGTTATTTTATCCTTTTTACGAGACGATACAGCCTGTTTTCCAGTCTCCATTAACGACCTATATTGTCGAGAAGTGGATACTTTTGACATTATGTATCATTTTAACTGCCGAGTACGTGACTTTGACAGTCATCTTTTTTTTACTTTGCAATATGAAGTCATTAGTGATTCAAATATATCGTACCAAGTTACACAAAGCGAGGGTGCTTGCTTTTTTCCGAAGTACTCAAGTATGATCAATGTCGAAAAATCAAGATTTTCATCTTTTCCAAAGAGCTGCGAGAATTAATTACGAAGCGTAAGGATATCTCGTGATTTTCGGATTGGAAAGAAATTCTTTGTGCACGAAGAGGATTTTTCCTGGTGCACAAGTCATTTATGCACATTCAATTGCGATAACAATCAGAGAATGTGACGTCATCTTACACAATTCGCCTCATTTTTCAATTATCAAAGTCGGAGCTACCATAATTTGCCACTCAGAGTACTTAGTATTGCGAGCGTTGGAAGGTCAACTCTTTGGTGATTTTAAGCTTGTTACAAAATTTGTGATTTTGAGAAAAATTTCCTCTAACTTTTCAGATATTCTGAATTTAGAGTATTAGAGTAACATTTTGAGAAACTTCTGAAAACAGAGAAAACCCAATTAAAAATAGATGAAAATTGAAAATATTGCGGACATTTTCAAAAACGTGAGGATTGTATTGACAACTTGAATACTTATTTTCAAAAATCCAGAAGATTCAGGATTTTATAGGTTAGCTGAAGGTATAGTTAATTAATTGGCCGAGGTAATTGAGCGTTGATCTAAATCTAATGCAAGTGCATTTTTCCACACTCGAATGAATGGCATTCTATGAAAATCATCAACGCGTAAAGGAGGACAGCGGAAGTCGCTTAAAAATAGTTGTGTAAGTGAAATATAAGCACTCTCAAAACCCACAGACAGCATAATATATGAAGGTAGGTCACCTGCCCCGAGGCTGATTGCGTTTAGAGCTGCCCACTCCCAACTTTTTCAAAGCCCACGTGCCTAATGAAACTTCTCGGCGCCGAAATTCAGGAAATTGCCAAGTTTCACGAATACCGAATCGTGCTGATAAGGCAAACGACTCATGAATCAAATCCCAAAAATAGGACACTTTCTCGAAAAGAATATTTGATTTTTTCTCTATTGAACAAATTTTTTTTATAAGTATACGAAATTACCTAACTATGATTTTCTGTCTGATAAAATTGGATGTGTTTTTTTCGTGTAACGTGAATTTCCAATATGAAGAAAATTGACTAAAAAATAATCGATCATCCAAAGTTAACCAGAGAAAAATTTTTGCGGTGAATAATCGATTTTCTAGGTTTGAAAAAATAAACATTGAATTATACGTTTTACTTGCACTATATTTTTCAATTTTTTGGGGGGAGTAATTTTTTATCGGTGAATTACTAAAATGCCCAGAATTTACCTAATACTTCAAAAATGTGTAAGATTCTGAAAATTGATTCGCAAAAACTTTGAGAATTATCAGAATCCTTCAAATTTTACGAAATCTTCCCCTTTTTGAGTAATAGTGGAATCTTCCAAAATGTGGAAAACAAGAAAAAATCGATCCCAGAGTAAAAAATTTTTGATTACGAAAATTTACAATATGCATATTATTTTTCGAAACTGAAGTATCATTTTCCAAATTTATCGTTCCACACGATAACTAATCAAAACATCATCGAAATCGCGATCAATTAAATCGATCATAATCGCCTATTTTTAGATCGAATTCGATCGATCAAAGATCATCAACCTTTTTTCGATACGTTAGACATAATTCTACGTTGTGCCACGAGATGAAAAAAATGTACTTAAAAAACTTGAAAAATCGAAAACCATTTTTCTAGTTACTTTGATCTACGAGCAGTTTCGACTATAGGGAATATGAATGAAGCAGTGTAGACTCGTGTAGGTGAAAACGAATATATATAAGTTATATTATGTGAACAAGTGGGTGGTTACAAGATGAGAGGCTTTCGCTGCATGCCTCTTTCACCATATACGGTCTCGTAGTATGTCGGTTTCTTGCGTTTATGCTAATCCACCCTTTTCAATTAAAACTTCAAGAAAAGCTAATACATAAAATCATCAATACAAAGTTGTCACCACATATGTTAATCTGGGCTATGAATTCAAACTTTCCTTTACTCGAACTCCATAAACTTTTTGCCCATTTAAAAAATTCTCTTGGAATTCCAATAATATTCAAAAAAACATAATGGTGAAAAATACGGCCAAATAAACGATTCTGGAGTGAAAATGCACTCTAAATGATTTGGGCATTTTGAGAAACGTGTTAAAGGACTGAATATCTCAGAGGAATGAAGATTTTACTCTCTAAATATGAATCAGTTGAATTTTCACTGATTGAACCAGTGAGATAACGAATCAGTGGAACTGACTGAAAAATTAGTGAAATCATCTACAAAATCAGTCAAATTAACTGCAAGATGTAGCCAATTTCAGTTCAGTTTCACTGATTCTTCCAGTCACAATTTTCCGATTTAAACAATAAAATTCATATGGATTCCACTAGTTTTCTCAGTCAAGTTTCACTGATTCACCCAGTGTCGGCTCGTACAGTTATTATTGGCGCCCTGTTCGAGAGTGCTCAATAATTTCGCCCCCCAACCCCCCTTCAAAAAAAAAGTCAAAAGTATAAAAAAACGCATGTACGTACGTATATAAATCATCGTATCGACGAAAGTTTTCAATTATCCTCCAAATTCTCGAAAACATTAGGAATTCGCGTAAAAATACGTAAAACTCTACAAATTGAGTACAATACTCAACTCTGAAAAAATTTTCCGACAAACCGTATAAAGATCGAAAAAACTTTAAAATATTGAAAAATCTCCATAACCTTGAGTACCTATATTTCATTACATTTTCGAAAATTCTACTCAAGAAAGAAAATTTTTGAATAATTCTACACGGGTAAAGGAAAATATCGAAAAAATTTTTTCACGAATTTTCGAATCATATTTAAACTCAAACAAAAACTTCGAATTTTGAAACTTCTCTGTACATGGAAATTTCAAGAAACTTCAAAATTAAATCAAATTATCCAAAATTTGCTAAATTTCCCCCAAAAAACCTGTTTGACCATCAAATCTAAAACAAAACCTCCAAAAACATTACAAAATTCAATTTCTTTAAAAATCCAAAAATTGACGAACATTTGTAATCATCGCCCTTAAAATTCTCTACATGATTCCTCCAAAAAGCACGATGGAAAATTTCTACAAGATTTTCTAAAGGCTCCTTATTTTTCAAAACTTCACGTAATTATTCGTAATTTTCGAAATGTTAAACTTTTTCCAACAATTATTCATAATTTTCAAAAATGTCAAAAATTTTCAAGAAACTCATAATACGTCTTTTTTCGTAAAAATAGAAAGCGAATTTCTGCGCTGCTCATTTTTTGGCGCCCTGTTCGATCCCCACTAGATCCTGTACTGCATTATACTCATAACTGGTATAATCAGTAGCTATTCACTGATCATCAGTGAACTGATTCATAATTCGAAAGTGATGATTTCAAGCCAATAGCGAATTCATCTTGTCAAAAACCTTGAATCGCACCGGTTCCTTATAACTATCATCTTTATTAGAGTAAAGCCAACTCGTTTCTCTTCCTTTCTGGGATATCTCGTCGCCGATATATCCGGAGGTAAATAACACGGGCTCACCCATTGTTGGCTCCCCTGGCCTAAGACGGGCTCCGTCGAGACTCTTCACAACAGTTCACCACGTGATCATAACTGTTCATCCGACTCGAGCGTTTTCACTGGCAGTCGGAATATCCGCGACAAACCGAATAAGCACATCATAAAAGATTGAACGCTGCGTAATTTAATGCGCCACATCAGCATAAACATGCACAAACGCATTCATAAATCTCTAATGATGCATTACAATACGTAAGTGGAGGCTTTTGTGGACGCCTTTCCTCGAAACATCTCCGCGCTTTTGCATCTTTTACATCTCGATTATCGAAAAAAAGCTCTTTTCGAAATTTGTACTGGAAGTTCGATGATTTTTTCAAACGTTGAAAATTTCGGAGAGACTACTGCACTCTAAGAAAAGTTCAAACTTTCTAATTTACAGTTTTAAGGATTTCGGAGTTCATAAATTTGTCAAGCATTTACACTAATTTGAGGATTTCTGTATTATAAGCTTTTTTTAAAAAAGAATCACAAGTTCAAGAATTCTGAAAATTCTTGAGATTTTGGGAATTGATCGAAATTTGGAAAAGATTTTCAGTGATATTTTTTGAATGGTATGCATTTTGAGTTTTCATTAAAACTGAAGTTTTTCCAGAGTTTGACATTTTTGGAGTATAAAAAATTTTCAAGTTACTCAAGCTTGCGAATTTTGAATTTATTTGTTTTTTTGGACTGTTCTTTTTTTTAAATAACTGTTAAGCTCGAAATCCGGATGTTAAGTATAAAAAAAAAAATAATACTAAAATAGAAGTTTGCAATCAACCGCTTCGGTGGTCAAGCGGGCCAATTGCTAAGCGGTACTGCGCGGCGATTGGTCGACTGGGGCCACTGAAAGCGGAGGAGACGGGTTCGAATCCCGCCTGTGGGACCCCCGGATTTTATTTCTCAAAAATAATTTCCTGCGGTCGGAGCACCGATATTTCTTAATATCGGCACTTCGAGCCAGTTTCCGCCTACTTTCCGCAAGGTTTTCCATGGTTTCCCCCGCGGATCGATGGAGGGAAAATCCCAAGTCGACGTGAATACCAAGTAGTGTAATGAAGTCGGCCATGGACGTGGGACGCGGGACGAAAAAATAGATTTGTTCAGATAAAAAGAGACCTGAACCTCAAAGACCCGCCAAGGGTGTGAGTGTCCAGAAATAAATATGAATAGAAGTTTGCAATCCAAAATTTAAAGATATCACAACCATCATATTAAAAAATTAGGAAATTCGTTATCGAGAAATAATACTGCTTTACTGATTTTCTATACACCCTAAATATTTTAGAGTGAAGATTCACTCAATTCCAGGGAAAATTCTGCAAATCAAGATTGAGTAGGGAAACCACTCAAAATGAATGGAATTTCACTTTTGTCAGAGTGACGTTTCACTCACAAAAACTTCGAATTGCACTAAAAAATGAGTGAGATTTCACTCATTTTTACTCAAGTTTGATTTGCAGGATTTTCATTCAAATTGAGTCGGGGAGAGCGGGGATATTTCGATCACTTTTTTTCTTAGCAGGATTTTTCTGGAGGAAGTGGACAAATCTTTCGATTTATCTGTAGTGAATGGAAAGAGCAAACATACATATCTGCATGGTACATGACTGATATAAATTATCGTTTCACTGTTGATTAATAGTTTGAACATTTTCTTCAGTGTCATTTGATCGAGGCGATAATCCAGTCCAGCAATAATGGAATATTTCATTAGGTATCATTTTCATTTTTCTGGTATTTATCAGTTAATGACGCGTTATACTTGCGTATATAGACATACTCCATTTTTGGACCTGTCTATACGTCTTAAAATGAAAAAATATATTAGCTGCTGAGATATTTTGGCATAAGAATAAATGTCATACGTTACGAGTACATACATGAACTAAATTTATACGTTCATCGGAAATGCCCTCACAGGTTCAGATGAAATTGCAAATGCTGTAAAAAATGAACAAAAAATGTTTTTCCAAAAGGTTACCGTAGGATTGATGAAAAATGTATGTTCTTACAAGAAAGCTAAAATTTGTCCATTCAAGAATCACTTGCTGCAAATTAAACACGTTTTTCATAAATGCCACATGCAACGATTTTGACAGTTTTTTAGGCGATTTTCATTATTCACGCATATACTTGAGGATAAAAATCCGCGCGCCATTGTTTGCACATGCGTAGTTGCATCATAACTAGAACTAACTTTGGCGGCAATTTAATTCCGAAACATCGACTCAATTGAAAGAAAACGTAAGTGATCGGAGTAGCCCCGTGATCGAAGTATCCCCGCTCTCCCCTAAATTTGCATTTAAAGAAATGTAGGAAGTGCAAAGTTCAATATTTTAAAATCCGAAATTTCGGGAATAAAAAGTTCTTAACTCGAAAACTTGAAGCTTCCAAATTCGAAAGCTTCAATTCTATATTTTGTTTCCTGAAAACTATTCTTCAGGTAAACATTCAGGTACGTAAATCATAGAATATCCTGATTAGAAATCAACCATCGACACTGCAACTTCTACAAGCCTCAAATTTAAAAATTGTGCATGTTCAAAAAACGAACGAATTGTAAAAAGTGTTAAAAATGAAAAGTCAGAGTGGAAAAGTGAGAGGGTGTGCTGAAAACGAGCATAATTTTGTGTTCCCACGCAAAAACTCGAGGATTAAAAAACCCCATGCAGATTCGTGTACACCATGATACAGAATCGTCAATTCACCATGAAATTGCATAGAAATGGCAGCAAGCGGGTGAGCTGGTACAGGAGAATTATCGGTGTTGGGCGTTAAATCCGTTTCGTTCGCGCGAAGACGTACTAGTTTGGCCAGAATTTGAAATTCAAATACCTTCGCTTTGAGCCAAACAGTGAAATCGCTCATTCGACTGACACGCGTCAATGTACGCTTTGCTAATTTCCTTCATATCAGCAAATACGAATAACATCTCACGATCCCAACAACCACACGTTGAATCCAACGTTCCTTTCCAAAATTAACTTCTCATTTCGTTTGATTGAAAATATAACCGAAAATGCATTCTACGCGAGTGTGGAAATAAGTGGGTTGAGACGTTTCGCAATGGGGAAATGAAATGCTTAAGCTCCAGGGATTTATTGGTATTAGACCAATCAGAATTCCTACTTAAATAACTTATACAGATTGCATTTTCGTTAGAAACAATTTCTTCAACCTTAATCTGTTCTTTTCTAACGAATTCTCATAGATGCTTGGGAATGACCTGATTTTCAAGAAATTATTATTACAGGAGCGATGGGTATAAATTGGAAATTCTTCACGATTTTGTGGTATTTTAAAACGATTGTCGAAAAATTTCTGGAATAATATTGAGAAGTTTGATCGAAGTTCTTGGTGGTGAACAATAATTATGTACATACAATATTTATTGTGTTCATTTTTCGATGGAATTTCGAAAAATGTTTAAAAGTTCACACAAATATGTAGACATTTGAATATAAAGATTCTGAAGGATTTTTCTAATGTTTCGAACTTTTTAATTCATTCAAATTTCCATAACATCTGAGACATTTATTATTCTGAACATCATGAGAAAATTTAGAACATCTAAAATGAAATTTATCGAATTTTGTAGACTTCAGAGAATAGACACAAGTTTCCAAGTCTTCAGAAAATATTCTTAATATTTTTAAAAATGAAAATCAACAGTATTTCTGGAAACTATCATGATATCTAATTTAAAAAATAAACGATCATTCCAGAGAAATTTTCGAAAATTTTATCAGAATTCCAAAATTGTTGAAAATCCTTTCAAGTCTTTGAAAGTCAAATTCTCATAATTTCTAGTTTCTAAAAAATGGTTAACTTGAATGTTTCCGACGTTTTTCATAAACCCTTCGAAATTTTCAAGAAGGTAAAAAAATCGTTCAAGATTTGTCCAATTTAAGAATTTATCCATTCTTTTCCTGACCTCCCCTTCCAGAAAAATGCTCCACCGTATAAAATAATGCTGCAGAAATGTTCAAAAATGAATTTTCACGACCCTCCTCATCACCCTAAAAACTACCGATAAAATTGTCGCAATTTTCGAAAATTCACTCTTACTTCCAAATTTTCTCAAGGATTTACAAATTCATAAAACTTTCGACTGTCCCAAATACTCATCATTTCGTCGTACCCCCCCCCCCCCCTCCCCCTCTCCCCATTCTTCATAATTCTGGACCATCCCAAAAACGCAAATACCCAAATTTCTCCCAAAAACTACATAATTTCCGTCACAAACCTCATGAAAGCCTCGGAATCGAATGCGAGCGTCGCAAAAGCGACTCGAGACGAGCTCGGAAAGTAGCAGTCTCGTTATTCATTAAAGCAATTCATTCCAGCCGGACCATGCATTATTCAGCGTCTTCGGCGCGTCTTTTAAAAACGAGGGAGAGAGACGACAGTACACGAAAGAGAGACGTAAATGCAGTTTCTACAGTGTGACGTGCCTGGGTGTCGCACCCTCGCAAAGTCACAAATATGTACTTCTTGTTAGCTTTGGCCTGTGCGAGGCTGAAAGGGCTCCCCTTTTTGCGACCTCCCTCGTCGCCCAACTTCCAGTACCCGTGTTTTCCGAGGGGAGCGATTCTAACGAGGACTTATTAGGGACGATTCGCATTAGGCGCGCCTCGCTGGACCGACTCTCCATTCCGAATAATACCTCGTCCATACACGTCTATATGTATACTTTGATCAGCGCGAAAATCAACCTCGCTTTCCAGCCCTTTCCCGCGATCATAGACTGAGCTTTTTGGGCTTCGTCGCTTCGTCACAGTCCGAATCAGACGAATTAAGGAGTTTTCATAAATGATGTCACAGTTTTTTAGCGTTGAATTAAATAATCCTATCAATTAATCCTAAATCGTTGAATTAATTAATCCTAAATCTCCTCCCCCCTTCTGTCACAAATTCGCGGACACTGCTCCCCTCGTGTCACGTCACAATGTGAAATTTGAAAGGAGACAATGATGTTTTTATTTGTTTATTCGATTCAGTTTGATAACGTCAGAAAGTAAACATCAAAGAGGGTTTTTTAGCATCTTCCCAGTTTTTCGCAAATCAGGTGTCATTAAAAAACTGCCGACGACAATTACAATTTTGAAACTCTAATGAAATCCCAGAATACCAAAAAATTTTCAAAGTCAAATTATACTACGAATACTACTATACCTAGGATTCGAAAATTCTACTCAATTTACAAGTTTCAAGAATTTGGATTCAATCATTATACTTCTAGTTTTTCGGAAATTTTTAAATTATCATGTCAAGTGTTAAAATCTCAGAAAATCTCATTACATTTTTATTATTTTACAGAATTTTCATAACATTACGTAGATTTCATAAAATTTGGTAGAATGTTTCAAAGTTTTTTAGGAATCTTATAGAATTATTAACTCTAACTCTAAAAATTTTTGCACTGTCAAAATTTTTGACGTCAAATTATCAAAAACTCCCCCCCCCCCCTCCCCCTGTCACAGATGTGCTGATCCCTTCCATCCCTAAAACCGTGACATCATTTCTGGAAGCTCCCTTATACGTATTATTCAAAATTACGACTGCAAATTTTTCCAAATTTTAGAGAACACAAAAACTGATACGATAAAGTTTGATATCAGGTATCGACCAAAAAACTAAAGTCGCGAAGAATGTCACTCCATATAACCCCTAGTTTCTGGTAGTTTTTCGTGTTTTAATTATCGATTAATCAAGCGAAATCTTTTTTTTTCACCGTCTAACGGAAAACTTACTTTGAGGAAATTAACTTTATCCCGTATTAAGGTTACTTGTACATTGAAATGAAATACGTACATTGAAATGGCGATTACACAGGCAAAAGTGTAAACTGAAGTGACCGCAGTTTACCATCTGTTACATACACAATGCAGGGACTTTGGAGTCCCGAATAATTTCTACTGTGGGGGCATCTCACAAAGGGATTTTAATGAAATTACAGGGTTTCGTTGCGAGCGAGATAAGGGCACACAAAGACAAAAATGATACCTGCGGCAAAAATAATTGTGGATTTTGTATCATTTGCTGCTTCACGTCGAGATAAATTTTCCACTGTATTAAAATCAAATCAAGTCTGACGTTCAGAATATATTTAGGGGTTTAAAATACGATAGGCTAACCCACATTTTGAAAATCTCACATCTTCACAAAACAACGTTGTTATATTTGATAGTTTTTACGAATTTAAATGATCCTACTGGAAGATTTTATTGAACAGTAACGAGTATTATCAAGTACTTGCATTTTCTAGTGTCTCAAGTATAAATGAGTAATGAGTGGTTACATGAAAAATTCAGTTTCTTGAGCAATAATATCCCGTATTGTTAGAATTCTTGTTCTACTTAAAGTGACATGCATTTAATATTGCGCCTACTTCTAATTGTAGCTCGATCCTAAAGAAATCTAGACTCTTATAAACTAATTCTCCTTCTTCACATGCATAAAAAGAAATCAATGGCGGTGTGCATATGGAACGAACTTACGAAGAAATTTGAAATAATAAGTGTATTTGTACATACATTAAAAATTTAGCGAATTTCTGAACAATTGTTGGATATTCTTGAAACAGAAAAATTCTTTGTAAAATAAGTTCTTTGAAACGGAGAAAAAATGTCAAATAATCGTTAAAAAATGCATACAAATCCAGAAGAATTCTCAGAACTGCCCGAAAATGTTCAAAAATTGTTCGCCTATTTTCGCACCTCCCGAAAATACTATAAAACTCTTGGACAGCGAAAAAACCCTAATAATTTCAAACATTTTCGAAAACTGTACACTTTACGATAAAAACTGAACTTGTCAGAAAGTTAAATCAAGTTTTCCAAACATTATCGGAAAATCTCATGTTTCTCAGGATAAATTAAGTTATACAAAGACAATTCGCGTAGTATTTTTTCCTGAATTATGAATTCGATTAAACCCATTCATCTAATCTGACACCTGGGAGCACAAAAATATTAATCATCAAAAATAAAAAGGATCGGAAAGTCTTAACAAGCTGAATATATGTATAGAGACGTAAAGTGAACGCGCGCACCTACAATCAATATTCTCGTTTGGCACGACAAAGTTTGCCATTTTCCTAGCTTTTCCACGTTGCTTTTGTACAATTCTTTGTCTTCCCTCCGAAAGAGAACAACAATCGAATAATCCAAAAAAAAAAGCGAACTCAAGAAGAATCAACCAACACATAAAAAGCAATCTTTTGTTCACAAAAAATCCTGTCGTTTAAATAATTCCATACAATACTTTTCTCCAGCTCAGAATTCCACGTCTCGACTGAATAAATAAAAATCCATTATTCACGGATAATAATTTTTCAGGAAGCTTTTAATTCCTCTGCGTTTAGCGTATAAAATGGAACAAACATTTCACGAAATTCATGAATTATGTAAAAAAGCACGTCCGCGGTAAAAGATTCTCGCTAAAAATGGAAAAATATGAATCCAAAAGCGCCTTTTATCCCATCGCTCAAATATATTCATTTCATTACCTTGGTACGCGAATATTATTTTCTCTACGGCCCGGATTCCAAGTTTTGTCGACTTGGAAATGGCATCATTTATGCCTTGCGAAATTTACGGCGAAGACTTAAATTTAAAGTGTTTATTTATACCGAGTTATCAGTAAATCTGCGAATTTGCAGGGATTTGACTACATTTAAATACAAATGGAAGATTTTTCAATTAACGATTTTCCAGTACACCAAAAAATAATCCGGAATATTTCAAAAAAGTTTTAGATAATGATCAAAGACTCCTAAAATATCTCAGATATTTCATTAATTCAACAAATTACTAATTAAATTATTAATACATTCAATTAATTACCGTTTGCTATTTAGTAGCGATTTTATTTCTACCAATAGGTTGGTCAAATATGACGTGAGAGGGTGGAGAAAAACATGTATAAAATAAAATCTCGAGATTAGTTTTGATAACACTGTGCGACAAAATTCAAATTTGAAAAAATTGATGAGCTCTCGCTAGCAAAAATCGATAGTATATGGCTCCAGAAACATATATGTCGAAGCATTTTCAAAAGTTAGCTCTTGTTTACGAGTTATTTGTTATTTAATTTTCAAACGAAAAACTCCTAAAACTCCCTCAA
>JAPYZK010002807.1:0-16914 GCA_030522785.1 Platygaster equestris | reverse complement strand
TTTCTCGCGGTTGTTGAATAAAATATTGTGTGCGACTATTGGTCGAAAGAGGAGATTCCACTCGCGTGTTGCCACACTCGCTACGCTCGTGAGGCAATTACCACGCTCGAGGAATCTTCTCTTTCTCCCACTAGTCGCACAATATACTATTCTTTCTTCGTCTATTTTCGGAAAGATTCGAGTATCGAAGATTTTATGGTGTTTATTGCATTTTCACGTACATTTTACTGCATTCTTCCGCAAAAATTCAAATTCAGTTCCTACATCCCTCCATAATTTGCGCGGTCTAAAATGCAATCAAAATTTGTAAAAAATCTCCAAAACGTCTGCATTTTAAAACTGCACATTCATTTGACATTAATTTCACCAGTTCACCGAATTTCCCTTCAAAACTTGCGCAAAATGTCCAATCGGAAATGGAAAAGCGAACGGTCGCGAGCCCTAATAAAAGCCACTAAACTAAGACGACAAAAGAAAATCAGAACACGATAGAGTAGCTCTTATTGATGTCTCGATGTCGCATGCCTATCTGTGCTTGTTTACCGATATCGATGTGCTCTAACGTTGCATTCCAGCGTTCGCAAAAACGCGCGTTCATCGCTAATCATTCTCGAAAGTTATCCGATCCACATCGCGAAACGTTCCTCGAGTTGAGAGCAGCGGCGGTAAAAAAAAAAAGAAACGAGACGAAAGAAAAAAAAAAGTAACAAGAGAACGCGAATCCCTCGCGAGAAAAAAAACACACACCTCTGTTGGCAGCATATCAGTACCAGAAACCGTAGTTCAAGCTAAGATGTCAAATTATGTAAATTTAAAGAAAATGGAAGAAAGTATATATCGAAGTGGGAGGAAGAGATGAGATGTATATTTTATTAGCCATGACTGTATTCTGCGCCAATGTCCCGTGATAAAGATTATTGCCGCGGATAACTTACGAGAGATCAGAGTAATCCTCCCTTTATCAACACTTTCTTATCTTCGTCGTTCGGTGTTTTAGGGGTTGTCAAGCTTTCGACGTCCATTTTGAAAAATCGACCTCGATCGAGTGTCCCGGGGCAAAAACGGGACAAAGTGTCCCGTTTTGCCCCGGGCGTTACGATTTTTCCTTCCCTTTCTCGAAACGATTACGCAATCTCGTCTGATCTCGACATCAACGGAGTCATCTTCAATTGTAACCCACAACAACAAAATATACTCGAAGTCAATTACTCTAAAAACCCATGATTATTATGAAAATTCAACTACTAGTTATGGATTACTGTATTTGTAACAGTTTCAAGGGACACACGTACACACGGACACGAGAACACTGTCACTTTTCCGCAGACCAATTACCTCTTGAGCACTTCGTAGGGGTGGAGTGGTGATATGGTGGCGGTCGGGAGTATTTTTTCTTTGGGAAAAATATTCGCGAAATGACGAACATCCATTAAAAATGGATGCGGCGCCACTGTATCGACGCCTCGCCCATAGAGAGACTTTATCTATCTCGCTGGAAAATCTTTGCATGCGACTCTTTTCATTAAAAAAATGTAACGTCGCGCTAGATGTTGATTGACGAACAATTCAGATTCGATGTAAGCTTTCATGGATAGTTCAAAAGTTGAGAGCCTTGACGGTAAATTTACTAGAATCGTCGGAATGACAATACTTACTGTAACGTATTTTCCACTGGTCTTCATTTTTATATGGATATACACGCTGTTGAAAAAGTGTCTTGTTTCGAGAAGCAACGTTTTTGAATGCGGTGGAGAAATTCAGTTTCAATCCCAAATAATTCGGAAATTGAATAAAAATTATAAATTTGCCTGTTATTTTTCAAAAATGGGGGAGGAATAAAATTTCTTCTGAAAGTGGTGATGAAATGTTGCATCTTTGAATTAGATTCGGTTTCCACGGTGCACTGAATTTTGGGACATTGGAAGATTTCTGGGGTACTGTAAAAATACAACGAACGAACGTTGGAGGTACAAAAAGATGGGGAATTGGTGTAAAAGTGAGGCGTTTTCAGTGTGGGAAATAATGCAGAGCTTTCAAAAATGTATGACGGACGTGGCACGGCTTCAATAAACTCTCGCTCGAATAATTAATTGGGAAAAAATTCGGAAGAAAACTCGTGAAAAATTGATGCTATCCGGTAGGATTGTTTCCGCTGGAAAATGTCAGAACTATATTCGGGTGTATTGATTAGAAAAAAATAGATTTCATTTCATAATCGTTGAATGAAAATTCATCGGAAAATTTTTTTTTAAGAATTCTGCGAAATACGTTTGCACACTAAAAATTCGAAACGAAACTCAAAAACTTTAAGGGCTCAATAACATTGTTTTTTTGGGTCTAGAAACATGATACTTTTCCATTCTTCTTGAATTTCCTGCACTTTCAGCCTTTTTCAATTTACATTCTCAGTGTTGTAAATGAAAACGTCTGTGTCTGAATGATGAAACGCTGTACTTGTCGTCGTCGCTGATTAATGTCGTAGGTCGTTGTTGTTTCTCGATATTCAATATTCATGACCCAGAATCAACATAGCATCGAAACAAATATCATTTTATGCCGTAACGTGAAAACAATGACCCTCAGGAAAAATCGAATTTAGTTTTATACACTGCGATACATCCGAATTCCCGCCGGATCCGCGCAATTTAATTTATGCTTCTTCTCGTCGTTGAAACGGGTTCTCTGGTTTTCATTAACTCGATTAAATCGAGTATCGTTTCCCAGGCAAATATTCAGAATTCAAAAATAACAATGAAAGCAAATGAAAAATATAAACGAGATCGAATTGCCTCACGATAAAAAAGATCGATTGGTCAGTTAAATTAGCAGTACGAGTTTCGAATAATATTTTGGAGTATTTCATGAAATTATTGCAGTTTCGGAAGAATAAATTTCCATTTCTCAAACTTTGCAGATATTTTTTTTAAGTCGAATTTTCTCTCGCTGAATATTTGAAAATATTATATGAAAATGATTCACGATTTTTCCTCAAAGATTTTCCTGAATTTCGATGATTTCAAAGGCACAGGAAAAGCGATAAATGACCGCGACGATGATCATTGTTTACCATGATAATAACCCGTTGATTGCGGCAATCACGGGCGAAAATCGGGATTCGAGGTTTGCTGGGGCGGCGGAAATTCGATGTTGATTAAATATGTTTTCTGCTTTACGTGACCGCATAAAATGCGGCTGCGATTTACATTCCCCGCTCGCTTTAATACACTCCCGAACGCTCTTTTATTAGTATTTGACGTGGATGTTTCGAATAATCGCGTTCCCTTGAGTGTTGAAGGAAAAAAGCCAACGGGCTCGGGCGCTAAATGAAAATGCATTACGCCTGAGAGCGATCGGCGAATACGATAACGTTGTTCGCGAGCTGAAAAGCCGATAAATATGTAATAGGCGGCTCGATGAAAATGAATGTTAATTCAATCATCGCCGGGCGAGCTGGAAATTTTATCGATTTTCCGCCTTCGTTAACATCCCCATCTTTTCGGTCGCGTCCGAAAATTTTGTTGTGCGAACGATTGGCGCGAGTGGTAAAAATCTGTGTTTCGGACGGTGGGAATTTTGGACTGCTACAATTTTTTGGGAGTACTAGAAATGGAAATGATTACGGAATTTTTCTTATTTGATGATGATTGTCTTTTTTTAGTTTCGCGCGAAAATGATGCGAGTAGTATAAAATTTGGGTAGGAAGCGAAATTAGCCAGTATGTACTATTTGGACCGACGAATATTTTTTGGGGGAATTTCGAAACAGTTGAGTCTTTGAAAATCAGTGGAATTCATTAATTAAGTCAATTATGATTTCATGTTTTTTGGGTCGATGAACAAATTTTCTTAGTGGTATGAAAGTTGAGTCGCAAGTGGTGAAAACGAATATTCCGTCAGCCGGAATTTTCTTTTAATATTCTGGATTTCTCTCAACTCTTCGAGAAAGCTTTTAATTCGGAAATATTCTGTTTAAGGGGCGAGTGATAAAAACCAGTATTTCGTCAGACAGAAAATTTTTAATATTCTAGATTTCACTTGACTCTTTGAAAAAGCTTTTGGATTTAAAAATATTTTGCATTACAAAGTTCAGTTTATTTTGTTTCCTTCAAACAAAAATTTTGAACTTCTGCACAAAAAATTCATAACAAGCGGTATAAATCAATATTTCGATTGACATGCGTAAAAATTTCGTTCGACGTACTGAAAGTCGTACAAATCGATAATTCGAAAAATTTGGGAATGTACAAAAATTGATTCTTGCAATGATTTCCAAATACGTTGAAAAGTGTTTTTTAAATTCCGAAATCATTTTTTTGTCCAGCAAAAATTTGAGTTCTCTATAATTCCAACTCAAGTCTTTAAAAATAAAAAGGTCAACATTGATTGAAATCTCGTGGATTTTCGGCCTTATTTCTAAACTTTGTTTTAGTTCATCACAAAAATGTTGTTCATCAAACGTAGCAAGTGATAAAAACCAATATTTCAGCCGGCAAAAATTTCCATCGTTCCGAACTACTCAAGTCTTAATGAAAAGAATTTAATTATAATCTATTTCTCTCCCAAGTTCTTTAACATCATATCAATTTCCCGCAAGAATCTTGTTCGCTGTACAAATGGCACGTGCAAACCAATTTTAAAACCATCGAAAATTTTACTTTCCTGTAATCCTAGACCATCCAAGTGCTTAGGGAAAAAATAGGGACAAAAAAATGTTTCGATATGCGCCGAGAACCATGTAAATACAACTTTCGATGTGATTGACTCTATTTTCAGTAAAGATGAGAATTCAGAAAAATTTCAAATATTTGTTTCAAATTTGTTTCTACTGCAAAGGAATATTAAAATATTCCCATATTATCCCTAATATTTGTCAGTTCGTATTTCTTATCTTCAGTTTCGAATCAAAATAAAAACTCCTTTACATATCTCTTTTTCGATCGATTATTACCTGATAATCATCTGCCCTCGACCAAAAAACCTTCGAGAACCATATTGAATGACTATTCAGAGACAACGACACAACGCATTATAAAGTTAGTGAAATAAAAATACTCAGTATAGATTGACATTATTACTGCGCAGACCACGATTAGTAATATAGCCGATGGCGACGGTCGTTATACATAAAATGATGCGACGTATTTGCGTGAATGTGTGGGAGCACATATTGACGCACGTACGGGAAACGTCGTACGAAGTTCTAGTATTTAAGCAATATACATACGAGTGTAAGTATTAGAACGTTGGCAGGGAAAATTGAGAAGGGTGGGAATAAAAAAAAAGGTTGGAAAATTGGAATCAGCCGACTCAGAATGCCAAGAAAACATATGTTCTCATGATATCATCAAGGAAAATGAGCTTTATTGACGTTGTGAGTTGGCTCGTTTTGACTTCTCACCCTTGAAATGTTTGCTGATATTTGATACCAGAATAATGTTATTGGCAGAGCTTTCAGAGGAAATTATGCGATTTTTCGGTTCCGGCATCGAACTCGTCGTTTGAGTACATGATTGACTTAAATTTATGCACTTGAATTTGGATAGGGAAGATAATTTTATAATTGGTGTGATAATTTTAGTGTAGTTTTTAACCTTCAAGTATTTTCGCTTTTTTCGAACCAGACCAGAAAATGATTCCTAAAATTACTTACGAGTTTCTCAATTGATTAAGAAACTCGAAACTCAAACATCTACATCTGAAATGACCAAATACGTAAACTTTTCGAAATACCAAAAAACTGAACTCAACGACGAGCACGAAAAAAACTCGCCCTCACGAAATTCGAAACTAAAAAGCAATATTATCGATGCCTATGAAATCACCACTTCTCGCCTTTTGCCAAGCAAATGAAACAAAAAACAATGGGAAAATAGCAGGGTAAAAAATAACGGTTTCGCACCAGCACTTCGCAACCCAGAAAAAAAACCGTTACGAGGAAAATCACTCGAAAATTTTCCACCGTTTCCTCCTCGTAAAATTGAGCTGCTTTTCTGGATTGATAATGCAGTTGGGAAAAGTAAGGAACGAAAACTCGCAGGATTTTCCGACGAAGCTCAAAACAACCTCGTTTCGAAAATCGCTGCAATACGAAGACAAAACCAAATTACATTTGGCGAGTAAAAATGTACACACGATTTGAAAAAAAGTCCAGAAAACGTGGACTTTTTTGCAAATCCCTTGTAAAAAGTTCTAGAGTTTAGGGGGTGGAGAGATATGACGGAACGCGAATGAATTTGTTATGAAGGTAACGATTATAATACTCCACTGTTGTTGAATATACATTAAAATTTACATAAGTATTATATATTTCGGGGTGTTTGGCAGACATCAGGAAAAATTCGTTTTCCGTTGAGAAGTTTGGGAAAGCATAGTTTTGAAATGGGTGGGTGTTGGTTTTTGAGAAAAATTTTTTTGACTGCTGGACACCTTGATGATTCTGTATATTGATATAAAAATGAAGTAATCTAGACAATTTAAGTGACATACACGACACAAACGCAGACACGAAATACACGAAAAAATACACTGTTACGTAGAAGTGCCCTAGTAGAAAAAACACCCAGTTAGATACGTTCCTGGGCACGTTTTAAACATTTTTTTTAAGACTCGTTGAAAAATAGCGGAGAGTTATGCGCTTCTATGAAGAATATCTACTTTGAAAAAATGTTCCGATCGCGAAAAAACATTGATTATTAGTTCGAACTGCGTTCATTTATCTAATATGTGAGCTAAACACGCGTGTCGGAATTCTCTCAGTCTGAAGAGCTTCTTCGTAAAGTCGGACAAATGTTCACGAACACGGTGTATTTTTCCAAAAGGATTATTTTTTTGACTGCCAAACGAAGATTTCTCGACTAGAAAAATGAGGATGTAGGTTCGACTTCTCCTCAAGCGAAAGACGAACGATTAGAACAATTCGTGAGTTTCAGGAGATGATACGATTTTTGTAAAACATTCGTTTTTGTTACGAAACATGTAAAAAAAACAGGATTGCATATGAAAATTCGCTCGGAGAATATATATACATGCGTTTCACGAGAATTTGTGAGATATTTTTACTTCGGTTCCGACATAAAAAGCTTGGGCCGTCGACAAAATCCCTGTTCGGGGGCGCGCCTCACCGTTATAGCTCTTATTACTATAGACATACTATAAGTAATAAAAAATGAATTGCAAAAGAAGCGTTTATGTTATTTAGTTATAACCACTGGAAAAAGTAATAAAATCAAACATGTTACCAAAAAATGTCCTATTTTTTACCTGTTCGTTTTCCTTGTTCCATCGATTACTGAATTACTGCTTTTTTTTATCATTTTGGTAATGTTTTAATTTTGTTTTCATTTTATTGTCTTCATTGAGAATATGTATGATTTCCAAAATATGTGTTGCTTATGTCGGATTTTGTTTTGTGGGTCATTTCGGGAATTTTCTTTATTTTTCTTTCAATTTTGGTTTATTTCGTTTTCTTTCAGTTCATTTTCGTCGCTGGTATTGGCATTCTACAACAAATGGATGGTAAGTGACACATTTTTATTAGAGCATATTGTGAATCTCGAGATATTTCGAGGTTCAAGTGGAGGCATATACTTTTTGTGGATTGCAAAAATTTTTCCAACATATTTTTCATTACTTCTCAAAAATTTAGTGAATATTTTGAAATTATGAAGGTTTGACTTCCGGAAAGAAATTTCGATATTCCCCAAGTGAACAATTTTACGGAATCTTGAGAAATTTCGATAATTCCTGAAAATTTCTATATTTTTTCGAAAATGATTTTAATTTCCCCGGAAGTTACCTGCAAATTTTTAAACGATTTTGAGGACACTGCAAAATTTTACGAACCCAAACTTTGTCGTGAAAACATGATCGAAACATTCCAGAATTGAAAATCTACACACAGAAAGAGATTAAAATTCATATTTTTGAAGGTCTTGCATTTTATTAAAGTCCAGGAAAACTCACCAAAAAACTTTTCCGATCTGTATTAAGCTGGAAGGTAAAAAAATATATTGAAATATACTGCAAAATTCTAGAAACTTTATTCGAATAACTCTTCAGAATGTGGAAAATTTCTAAACTGTGTGGGAATTTTCAAAAATGTTCTTAAAAAGTTGATATTAAAACAAAAAAATAAACATGGAAGTTTTTTTGAAGCTTAAAATCTCCATTAATTCTTAATTTATCACAATTCCGTCAACACCAAAAAAATGAATTCAGATTTTGCTGAATTTGCCAGAACTTTCGGTAAATTCTCGAAAATCTAATAATATTCTGAATTTTTCGTATAAAATCCCCATTGTTTCCAAAACTCAACAAAAATTCAGATTAATCTTTCTAAAACACTAAGAAATGCCCAAAAATTTCAAAAATTCAACAAACATTCTCCAAATACTTGCAATACTCCAAAACCATTAAATGATTTCCGCCCATCTAAAAAACAACAATCCTCCACTGCGAGCCCTAAAATTTCCCAACCCCTGCCACGAAAACCCAATCGAACAATTTCGAAACACAAAAAAATTCATAATTAGCACCGTCAAGCTTCCATTCCTCTTATTACATCGCGCGCAATGTGCAAACGCTACAATTTACGAAATTTCGCGATTCGCGACCCAAATTCCTCTCGAGTTTCTGCAATGACAAAGTTTCCAAATCGCTGGAGTAGCTCGCGAAAAAATTCGCGATCGTGTATTCAGTCCGCGTTGGGTTGTTACCTGGACATCACAATAACCGAAATTGATAACTCCCTGTAGATTTCGCGAAAAACTCGATACCCCTGGAAAACTCCCTTCGGCGAAACGGCGCTTTATGGGTAAAGATGAGGAATCGTAAAAGCAATCATGCGAACGTGCGATTTATCGGGGCTCTGTTTATTTCGGCATTTTCCGCGTCGCTGGCCGAGGATGTGACGCTGAACGTAAATGTGAAAAAAGCCACGTCCGTTATCAGCGAAAAGTTCCTCAGCTTGACACTTGACCCAGCTTCGCTTTTTACGAGCGACGCTCTAAGGTACGAGATAAAATAGAAACAACGACATCGGTACTTTGCGCTCTTATCTTTTGCGACTGTGAAACCCAGCATTAAGTATAGAAGTAGAGCATTACGACTGGGAATAATTGATTTAAGTGAATTGCGGGGGCGTACTAGGTGGACAGAAAAAATTTTCGAGTGGAGTTTAAATAAGTGAATTTGATCAGGTAAGGGGGGGGGGGGGCTAATATTGGTCATAAATTCTATTTTCTAGTACAATTGGAGTATTTACGATTTTTATCATCATTTTTAAGAGAATGCTATCAATTTAAAAAAAATTCCCAAGTTTCTAGATCCTTAAATTTATCGAATTTCTGGGATGTTCGTAAATTAATTCTCGAAAAGAGAATTTTTAATCCACACGTTGAATTGAACGATAGATTTGAAACTTTTCAGTTTTCCACGTTTTTTGTGAACAAAAGAACGACCGAGGGAATTTTATAGAAGCACGCAAAATATGCGCGTTGTAAAATTATTCGGACACTTTTAATTGGAGCTCAAGGATTAAGAAATTTGAATAATCCGGGGAGTGTTTTTCTCGTAGTTTAAATTTCCACATTATGAACTAATTCAATTTTGTGGTCACTAAATGAAGAGTTAACTTTTGACGAAGGCAAAATATAACGCTGATAGGACTTAGAGAAAACTTTTTAATTCAATTAAAGGTTTCAGAGGTGCGATGTTGCCAGACGGTGTGATATTTGCGCTGCGTTATGCTATTTTCGAAATTTTCAGAATTAGAAATTCGAGAGATTTTCTTCTATGATCTCCGTAAATTTTATTATTTTTGGAGAAACTCGAGTGAATTCGCAAAATTTTCTGAGACATGTACGAATTTCGAAATACTTGAAAATAGTCTAAAAATTCCCAATGACTATAGTCATTTTTTTAGAAATTCTGATTAAACAATTAATCAATTCATAAATTGACGAAACATTATGAAAAAGTGAATCATCCGGTCACATTGCAACTATTACGTGAAAATGAAAAAAAGTACTCTGTTTTATCGTATTTTTTATTGTGAGGGCTTTCAGTTGAAAGTAACGCTTTGAATTTTATGTCATGCGATCAAATCCATCGAATTGATTCCATTGCATCAAAGAAATGATTGGTTTTTTTCGAGTTATTTAGAGAACCGTGTAATAGAGATGGAGTAAAAAAGTGATTTTATTCGGTAACAAAAAAAGCATGTCCATTCAGTTTAACATGTACAATAGAATCTGAATTTCAGCGCGTGATTGATATTCTTGTTTGGAGGGAACTGATATGTAATCAAACTTCTGTTTTTTCGAAGTATAAAAGGCAATATTGTTTATTGGGTCCACTTCGAGCTTTGAAGGCTTTTTCATTACATTTTTTTATTTTTATGGTAGTGAGAATATGGAACGAACGATGAATATGGCAAAAGCTTTGTCACCGGCATTTATTCGAATCGCTGGACCTAGCACATATTCCCTCAAATTTTTAAGGGATGAGCAAGAATCTCCAGACAGTTATACGTTTGTTGGTGAGTGAACAGAAAAGTTTTACCTTAATTTATGTTTTTGAAACGAATGTGGCATTAATTTTATGGGAACAATGGATAATTGACATTTTGAATAATTCGATAAACTCATTTTTGGATCGTAAGTGATGGAAAATTACTTACGATTTCGGAAAACTCAAAAAACATCAATGGATAAATTTCCAAATTAGTGTAAATTATTCGTTATCTCAGAATCGAAAATTCTTCGTATCTCAAAAATAGGGTAATTCTTCTTTTGAATTTTTAATCTTTTGTACCATTTTGGAAAACTTATTGATTTTGAATTACATTTAAAATAAGGCATATAAATTCATAAGAATACTGAAAATTTACAAAACCTCATGAACTTTTTCCTGTGCAATTTCTCAACTTCTGCAGAATTCCAGTAATAAATTTACCAATCGGACATTCGAATTCGGAAAATCCTAAATCCCTAATATTTCAAAATTGAAGGGCGGAAATTCTAATACCCCTAAGTGTTACTTTTTTCGAAATCCGTTTTTTTGCATAAAATTACTCTCTAGACGAATGCCGACACAAACTTAGTTAAAACATCGCGATTGTATATGCAAATTTCTTTCCATAAAATGTTACAATATCATTAATACAGTTACAAAAAACATGGAAACGGAATTTTATCAATTTTTACTAACAATCGTTGAAATAAAAATGTTTTTTCGCTGCCCTGGAAAATTATAAAAATGGCACTTGACACTATTAGGATTTCCACCCTTCAATTATCAAGTTCCAAATTCCACCGTTGAAAACAAAAGTTCCTATCAAAACTTTCGAGGAAAAAGCTGTGGATGAAACTTTACAGCCAAAATTGCAATTTTCAACACGCGTAAATGCGGAAAATGCGTAGGCGATTATTGAGCTCAATTTTTGCCACGCGGCGTGAATATATCAATGTTTGGATTGCGGGGACTAATATCAGTGACAGGATCTGTTACGCAATCGCGTACATACCTTCTGTAAACTGTAACGGTCGGCTACAGGAACAGTGTGGAATGTAATTTACCGAGGCGATCGAAATGAAGCAATCGAAATCGAAATAATTCGAAGCTCGGTCGCGGCAATTCCAACGCGCTTTATTTAGCTGGTTCCACTGGAACCGTCGATTAATTTGGGCTAATGAGTTCTATTGAATCTCCAAAACTTGCTAGCAATTCACCATTAATCCTCGGAACAAAGTGTTTCCTCCATGATCAATGAAAATTCATGAAATTTCTCAAGAATAAACACTTGGAGAACATAGCGAAGAATTTTAATCACATTTGAGAATTTGTCTATGAGAGGGAAAATTTTGGAAAATATAAATAGGATTTCATAGAATTATTTTTGGAATTTTTCATGGTCGCATGAAACTCTTGAAAATTTATTCTCGAGCATAACTCAAACTTTAGAGAAATGGGAAGATTTTTAGGATATTTTTTAGCTCATAATATCTCATTCAATTTTACAACCACTTATAAAATAACAATTTCTTGAGGATTGTAAGATTTTAGAGCTTTAAGAAAAGCTCTAGTGTTTCAGAATAAAAAAAACTGTGAAAGAAAATTTGTGAATGCGTTTTTGCAGAAGCTCATTGGCATTTTCTGAACCAATGGGCGAAACAGGTGGGACTAGATATTATAATTTCGGTTCCCCCGCGATTTTACGACAATGCGGAGGCTTGGGACCTCAAAAATGCTGAGGAAATCATTTCTTATGACACCCCGATGGGATTTAACACGAGCTGGCAACTTGGTTACGGTGAATACAAATGAACATTAAAAATTCGAACCTGTTTATGAAATTAAAAAATTATCAAATGTCAGATCTAAAAAATCGAATAGTACAAATTAAACAGTACGGAATTAAATAAGGCAATTCGAAATCAAAATTACTTTGGGAGTAAAAACCAAATCGTTCGCAGAATGTCAAATCTGGTGCAACGTGACTGCCGAAGATTTAGGTGCCGGTGTAAGACATTTGCGCAAAATGCTCGACGCTTTCCCAAGGTATTCGAACAGTATCATAACCGGACCAGATGTTGTTGCATACAAAACGGAACAACAACAGCAGTTCCTCCGCGACTATCTGTATTCGGCCGGATCCGCCCTATCCGCAATAACCTGGCATCCGTGAGTATGCCCAATTTCGATATCCCGAGCACTTTGACTTCCAAATCGAGTTGGGAAACAACCTTTTTTCGTGGAACTCCCCATTATTACCACTCGTTGTGTTTTTAATAAAATCGCGTTCCAAAAATGAATTTACCAACGATTGCGTGCAATGCACATTTTTGGGCTTGAATTACCAGTAATTTGACCGAATCCGAATCAGCAAATTCCGACGGCAATGATAAAAAGGATTGTAAAACTTTTTTGATTAGTTAATTGGAATTTAATGCGTTTGATACAGTTTCTGAATTGTTTGATTCGCTTTTTAAGATTTTACGGAAATTTAATAACTTTGAATATCATACAATAGTATATTTCTCAACGAGTGCAGAAGGAGCTTTTTTTACGAATGTGAAGTTTGCAAGACGAGCCGAAGGCGAGTTTTGCAATCACATTCGTTAAAAAATCCCTTCTGCACAAGTTGAGGACTATATCTGCACAAGTTGAGGACTATATTTTTTCCAACAACGTGGAGAAAATACGATTTTGGACGTTTTGAGCCGTGGAGAAAATCGCATTTTCTCCACGGCGTTGGGAAAAATTTTTTTCGGTACAAAATATTTTCGAAATATTTTTCGCAATTTTTTAAAATCCATACCCGCGTTTTTTTGATAAATGAAAAGGAGTAAAATTATGAAACTTTTCTTTTGGACATTTCTGATGATTTCATGAAAATTTCCGTGGATCTCGAAAAAAAATGTACAATTTCTCCATTCTAATGTGATAATTGTATCAAAATAACGAACAATTTTGTAATTCTTCTGATTTCTTGATAACCTTGGTTATTTTGTTGGAACTTTTTACCGGATGAAAAAAAAGATTGGAAATTTTCACAGCTAATTATCGTCAAAATCCAACAATAATAATCAAATATAAATACAATTATGAACTTATTCGATGTTCTTCATTTTCGTAATCAATAATTTCAAACTCCCAACATCATGTGCAGTTTTTCTACCATACTATCTCTTTCTCGGAGAATATCACTTTTAACATCCGAATGAATTCTCCTCGTATCGCACATATTGGAAAAATTTGTATACCCATCGGCTTGTCCAATTTGTTCAACTGCATGTGTGTTTTCGCTTCTACAGCAGAAAAGATTCATGCCGAGTAATAAAAATCGGGTCTTTCTTACCCGTGACAGTTATTCAAAGGAGTTTATAGAGGAATAAAAGCACGAAAAGTGCATCATGAGAATGTACGGAATTCTTTCCATATGCGGGTACAAAAATTCATAAAGAATCAGAAGTAATGATATCGATTGTCGACAGCTCACTGAAGGACAATTTTTCCGTACATCGTACAGAAAATTTGGAAAAATATTGATTATGGTTTAAAATCACGGAAAATTCACGAATTGCAGGAAATTTGAGAGTGTCATTTTCGGAGAGGACAGTTTGGAAATTCAGCCTGATAACTTAATGGTTGAGAAAGACATTTTATATGGTGCTTTTGGAGAACGAATACCTTCGATTCCACTGTGGATAGGTAATTTTTGGATTGAGTTTCGAATTGTGTCTTAGAAGATATTTTTTATGTATGATCACGTGGTTTGTATATAAAAATGTGGGATTTAGAATCGATTCATTTGTCATTTGTATTTCAAGATTCACATTATTCAAGTTATTTCACTTTCAGTCTGTTTATAGGTGAAAATGTTGATAGGTTATAATTTTATTCAATCGATCGAACATATTTTTTTAGCGGAATCAAGGCCTGAAACTTCAAAATCTGATTATTTGGGTGCTCTTGTATGGACTAAAAGGTTAGGAGAAGCAGCAAAGCTTGGAATCCAAGTAGTGATGCGACAATTTGATTCGTCCAGCATTTTTCAACCGACACCGGTATTACAGAAATTTTTTCCGACATTTTTCAAATCTCAAAACTTTGAACAAATTACTAATTAAAGTTGCAACTTTCATAGATTACATCGTATCTTAGACTTTCAAGTATGAATCATTAAGTTTGAGTAACTTTAATATTACTTTCCAATCTAAAAATGCGATACATAATTTAGTTCGGTCGACAAGTTTGAGAATTTCCTTCAAATTACCTAACTTGCACGTTAAACCGCGAAATTTGGAGGATTCGCAATATCTAACAATAAGGAAAGTGCTGAGATTCAATAAAAATCGAGAACTATGCGAAAGTGGGAGATTGTCAGACAAATCGTAAATCATCATAGAGTTTGGATGAATACAACATTGATACGTTCGTCCGATTGTTCGAAAAATGCAATACCGCCAATCAGATTTTGAATAATTAAATGTATCCTTTGCCAAGGATTACTGGGTTTCCGTGCTTCATAAAATATTGGTCGGTCGCAAAGTTCTGGACACGAAAATCCTCACTGGGAATAGAACGCTCTTTCATGTGTTCTGCCAATGCACTAAGCCGTCTCCGAAATACAGGAAAGGATCGTTAACCATTTTCGGAATCAATATGGGACCCACGAAAGTAAAGCTCCGTTTGCACGGAATAAAAATTACGACCGTGCATAAATATGCCTTACTGCCGGGATACGACAATTCGACCAGAATTTTTTCGAAGTAAATGAACATTTTTTTATTTCGATTGAAATTTTGTCGGAAGTGAAATATGTGTAGGATGGTTTGATCTTGAAAAAAGGAAGTTTTTTTTTTTAACGATGGCATTTTTGGGGTGTTTTTCGGGATTAGAAACAAGTGGTACTATTTTGGAAAATTAAGGAAATTTTTTGAGTAGAAAAATATTATTATTCTTCCAAATTTTTGAATTTTTACCTTTATTCAGGAAATTTATATTTCTGTAAATTTGTATAAAAAAATTTTCTAATGTTTTTAAAATATAAAAACTAGAATCACTAGGGTTCATAATCAATTTTTTTCCCTTCGTCTTTTAGAACGGTTCTCCTTAACAATATGCCTTTAGAAATGAAGGACGAGAAAACTTTACCAGTAATAAAACCGTCAGTGCTGAATAACAACAAAAACGAGATAGGCTTAGATTTGGCAGCTGGTGGGATCGGATTTTACGTACTTCCAGATGTGCAGGTTGTTATTCCCTTGCATTTTCACGAACTTTCTATGAACCAAAACACGTAAATACCAAAAATTATGTGTTTCTTTACTCCCAAATATTGGACCAACTCGTTAATTTTCCCCCTTCTTCAAACTTCCGGTTTTTCAAAAGAAAACGCATGAATTGATCTCAGAAGAATACAAAAAATTAGAAAAAAAAAAAATATATGAATGCCAAGTATTTTCTCCATCTTTTATCCCAGATACTAGCTTGCATGAACGACGACGAAACCCAAGCCAGCGAAGCGAACCCTTCGCGAGCCGCGAGAAAAACGGAAGTGGGTCAGGAAGTCGTGGCGACGAACGAAACAATGCTTGAATCGATGCGAAATCAAAGCGCCCCGTTCCCGACGAACGGATCGAAAAAAGCCCCGAGCCACGTAACGAGAAATCCCCCCAAGATCGAATCTCAAAAACGGCTCGAAAGATTGGAAAACGTCGCCGGCGATAAAACGCAGGCAAACGCGACTCGGGATATCGGCCAACTCGACAATCGGTACGAGCCGTCAAAAGAGAAAATGTCGCTCGATCCGGGGGTGAATCACGGATTGCTTTCCAACGAGGAAATAAGAGCGAAACTGGAAGAGTACAAACAACAGTTGTCGGGCTTGAGAGGCGCGAAGAGGGAAGAAGCGCAAGATCGAATTACCACGAGGGCGCTTCGCGAGCTGGAGGAAAAGGAGGCGAACAAAGCCGGGACATTCGTGGTCGAAATCGAACGGATTTTGCGGCACATTAACGCGACCGTTGATGGGGCGAAATTAAATCCAAGGCGCCGCAGGGATTTGGCTTTTCAGGGGTTCAGAACTGGGCAGAGGCCGGAGCTGGACGACAACGCGATCGGCGTGAACAGGTACGAGGATGAAAAAAGTTTTGATCGTGTGAACATGAGATTTTGAATTAGGAAGTAGGAAATAAGTGGGATATTCGATTTTATAATAAGTTTATTCAACGCCCACGAGAAATAAGTAATTTCGTGGCCCTGCTGAGAGTGGACGAAATAATGGATTACCTGATTGTTAACATATGGCATGCGAGTGATGAACTCGTTCGCCCACTAGTGGGCGAATAAGCTGTTCGCCCACGCTCATCTTAACGACCTATAGCTATTTACTCATTCACGCTCAGTTTAG
>JAPYZK010002805.1:0-18463 GCA_030522785.1 Platygaster equestris | reverse complement strand
TTTTACCAAGCCAATTTTGAGTCGCGTTCTTAGGCTTCAACTGCACTTGTCTACTTTTTACCGTACATGATCTGATCACACTTTTTACTTGTCATGTCGCGTGTGGATTTTTTAAGCGCAATGATACATTCGTCAGTCTTATTGACTAGCGATACACTCATACGTTTTACTCTGAGGCCCTTATTTATCGGAGAGTGAATCGCCCCTCGTTTTAATGAAATAAATCGCCGATTCTATTTTAATAAATTGCCGATTTTATTTCATCAATTTTTATACAACTATAAAAATACACCACATTCAATATTTTCAACAAGGCCCGTTTTACGCAATCTTAAATAAAAAACCCCAGAGTTTTCAATAAAGTACTTTAATCGATCAAAAAACAATTGTATAAAAATACAAACGTCAATCACCCGCGTATTTCATGTCACTTCAAAACACTGTACAGTATCTTTCCAATACCAATTTCTCACTTTCAAGTTTCACGCTAATGAAAAAAACTACTTGATTTACAAAACCACGAAAATAAATGCTTAGGACGGTGGGATGTTGCGCATATTCTAACAATCAATTTTTCTTAACCAAACAAATGAGAAAAAAAGGAATGTCCTGCATTCTGGATACTCAACAAAATTTCAGAGCACTTTATTGCAACCAATACTATGCTCTACCGAACCAAAATTACATTACAAGATGCAAAACATTCAAAAACATAGTTTCCATCGCTCCCAACACTCAAATCTCGATTCAGATACTTTTCATTCACAAATTTTCCAAGCATCAAAATCCACATTTTTCATTACAGAAATTATTCAAATTAGAAAAACGATTTTCAAAAATTTTGCATCTTGGAAGAAAATTTGCTTTACAGTGTCTGAAAAATAACTCAAAAATTGCACATTCTCTCTTAATCCAAATGCCTAGCGAAAAGCTGCACCTTGGAATACGCCCCTTTACATCCACTTTCAGCCAGGTGCAAACCTTTGAGAACATAATCCCGTTCCTGGTCTGAAAGCTGCAACCCCAAATTTTCCTCGGCCTCCGAAATACACCTCCCCAAAGTTTCGTCTCCCAAAATTTCGTACCCTACGACCTCGGCGTCGACATTTTTCTCACGAAAACTCGCCTCAATATGTCTAGCACTGTCGTTCAAATCAATATTTTTCTTCAGCGAATCGCTGATTTTTTGAGTGTTAAAAATAGCCAGGACGAGGACGCAGTAATCTGTGGCTCGTTTCTCCAGATCGTGGCAAAACCTAAAACATGAAAGTTATCTTATTAAAATATTATTATAACACGACCTTATTTATTTATAATGTTCACAAAGTTAAAAAAAACTCTAAATCCAAAACTACATAAAATAACCCAACCCTACCCGGCAGTCTCCCCCAGGTCCTTGCTCCTCAAATTATCCAGGATCACAATATTGCACCCACACGCGGAAAGCGCTTCGTAAGCTTCCACGTCCTTTTCCGACAACGGCGAAAAATATTCCAAGGCCAAATGTTTTCTCGCCAGGTTTTCCCGCAGTATCTTGGCGGTGTGAGATTTTCCGACCCCGGTGCCCCCCACCAGGGCCAGCACGGAAAAACCCCCTTTATGATGGCGGTTTTTCAGGAACCTGGAAAGTTGGCCCACCGCCTGTTTCTGGCCGTAGACCTGGTGTCGCAATTCCCGGATCGCCCTAGAGAAGTTCATCGTGGGCGAGCAAAACTGCGTCACCAGGTCGTCCTGGTTGAAGGCGACGCTCAGGAAAACGAGGGCGACGGGGAGGAGGAGGAAAAAGAGGGCAGGCCAGAACCAGGTCGTGCGCGGGGTCGTTTCCGGATTGACGAATTCCTTGGCAAGTTCGGGGATCGTCGGGGTTTCCGACTTCTGAGTATCCGCGTCATTCAGGCCCTGGTTAGAATCAAGCGGTCGTTTTTTATTGAGATATAAACATTTAATATTTCTAGATGCGTATAAATTTAGGAATTTTTAGATTAGAAACGTCGCCAGAAACTTTGAACATCAATACTTGGGCATAAAATGTATGGATTATTAAATTTTGCAGAATCTTCAAATTTTTTAATATTTAATTTCAAATTTCGAATCTTATAATTATTGGATATAATTTGCTGTAATCTCAAATTTTCAAACTTCTGTTAGAAATTTTTGATTTTTCTAATCTTGAAATTCTTGCATTTTGTAATACAGTGATATTTAAATTTTATGAAATATTTTAAATTAAAATTTGCTTGGTTAGAGCACTTGACATAAAATTGGGAGGTCCTGAGTTCGATCCCCGGATCGGTGGATTTTTTTTTCTCGCGAAAAACATTTTTAAATGCCAATTAATAAAAAAAACTGACTGGGAACATCGAAAAACATGGACTTTTCTTTGAATCAACAACCCAGTGATAACAAAATTTTCAATTTAAATTTTATATTTTTGTTATAATTTAATTATTATATATTATTATATATCATATATTAATTATATCATTATATAATTAATTATTATATATTATTTATAATATTTTATAGTTTTATATTTTATTGAAGATATTTTTCATATTTTCTAATTCGACTTTCTAGAATTTTAAATTTTCGAATTAAAAAATTTCCGTCTTCTTGAATAAAAACTTATTTTTATCGTTGAATTAAAATCTCAAACTCTATATTCTTCAATTACGAAACAATTAAAAAATAAAAAAAGTTCTCACTTGTATAGCTAGCGGTGTTGCTGGCGATGATACTGGCGATGCCGGTGCTGAAAATGGAGGTGAAGGTGCGTCTTTTTGTTTGAAAAAACTTGGAGACTCGTCTGTGATCTGAAAAATCAGAAAAATTTTCGAAAATATCACTAAAGAATCTTCTCGTTTTAACCACAAAAAGATTCACAAATTTTGAATTTAAAATCTAGAATTCATAAAAATTCAACAATAAAACATTTTTCATTTATAACGTGTCTAATGGAAAACACCATCACCTTGGAGAGTTGCAAGGCCTTCCTAGGCTTAGGCCTGTGAATGCTCAGTCGCTGAACATCTTCGTGCAACTCCCTCAAAGGCTGGTCCCCGAAAATATAGCCTTGCGACTTGGACCGCTCCAGAGGTTTATACGCCTCTTCACTTTCCTGGCTCCCTTGACTCCCGAAACCAAGCATCAATTGCCTTTTCTCTTGTTGCTCCAGGGGTTTGTACTTCTCTTTAATTTCCTGGCTCCCTTGACTCCCGAAACCAAGCATCAATTGTCTTTGCCTTTGTTGCTCCAGGGGATTTTTCTTTGCTTTTTCCCAAGTGGTTTCCGAGCGCGTCTTGGCGCCAAAGTCCGTGGTCGACGGCATCGCTTCGCTCAAATTTATCACGGGGAGAGGTTTTTTCCAGGAGAAGCTTTCGGTTGAAGTTTTTCGACCTGGGGTCGACCTGACAACCTTCAAAAATTTGGTGATCTGCCTGGAAATAAAAAAATATGGTTAAATTTAAGATAACTTTTTTTTAGACAACTTTTACTCTAGTTTTTTCAATTTTAATTTCAATTTGAAATCGAAAATTTTTGTATGAAAGTTATCGAATGTAACTACATGAAAATTCGATGTAAAAATACAGAAAACCCAAAAATTATTGAATTAGCAAAAAAAAATTTTTAAATACCTCAGGTTGGAGTTTTTGTCAAAAATCTGTTCGCAGCTGTATTGACGGTAAAGAGCATCGCGTTTTCCCTGCTGGAAGTGCTTTTCCTGGTGCAGGATTCTGTTGGTGGTCGAAAGTTCCGTGAAACTCACCGCCCTGGTCAGCCTTGAGTCTGCGTCTGGCAGGGTAAGCGTAGAAAATTGTTTTTCCATTACCACCTCCGCCAATTTCCCTCTTTTCTCTAGATCTCCTTTTTTTTCAAATCGCGAATCAAAACAATGAAAATGATAATTCGTCAAGTTGACCACATAACCTCAAACACGAGAAAATGGATGTTTGAAGCTTCAACGGGTTTTTTCTTCGCATTGACACAACTTACCCGTTACATTTTTGGGGAGGACTGATGTTTGGTTTTGAGAAAAACAAACGAGTGATAGGAAAATGATGAATTTTTGTATTTACTACTTAATTTTTTTTGTTCGATGATTTTTTTATGATGTTTATGTTCGGTCACTTCGGTCTTGTTCGGTCTCTTAAGTCTCTTTCTTGTTCTACTCTGTTCTACTCGTTCTACTACTTCTACTTTGATAATCTTCATTTTTGCTGCGCATGCGCAATGGGTGAATCATATTTAAATCTTTAGTTTTTAGTATTTTTCTATTTAAAATCTCGAAATTAAAAAAAAAACACAAAAAACAATGTTGCAAAATTTTATAATTTGCAAAATTTCGAATATATCTTCTAGAAATTTTATTCTTCTCATTCACTCGCGAACATTTTTCAGTTTATAACTTCGTATATAAAAAATTACCATTATATAACATCATAAATGTTATCAGATTTTATTTTCTAATACATTCTACATTATAAAAAGGAATTTCAAGAATTTCAAAACTTTATAAAATTTCGCGAATTCATATAATAATCGAAGTTATCAAGGTTAAGTGTAACAATTCATAGAATAATTTCAAGCCCATAAGTTGGTCATAAGGCCGGTTTAAAAATTTATTGAAATATACAGAATACAATACATTAATAATTACATTCATCTAACTTTTGGTAGGCGCAATACTTTCATAATACACTAATTCCACATTTTGGGTGCATTCCAAAAGTCGACTGTCCTTTTAAAAAAAAGTAGGCCCACATGAATGGGACAGGTTTTCACAAAATTATAACTTATTGATCAATAAATTCCTTAACTTGTTAATCAAATATATTATAATGAATAAAACACGTTATCGTGCACTAATAATTATTTGAAGTTTTAATCATTGCAAAATTTTAACTATTTCTGTTCCTATTTTGGGAGCTGTTCCATTCATGGGTCCTTAAGGAAATATAAAACATTCAAGTTAAAGCAGCCATAGATACAAAACATGCTCAACTTCGCATTCACCACAATGCTAAACTAAACTTTCCAAGAATTGAAAAAAATTTTTTTTGAATATGTTGTACTTGCCCATAATATTATATTTTATTTGAACAATCAGTCCCTTCGATACTCTCATGACGAAATGATAGATTAGAGCCATTTTGAAATGCAATTTTACGTTTGATAAAATTGAACGGCTCTATGAAGTAACCGGTTACACGCTAAAGGATTTCTCGAGTGTGCAACCGCTTATTGCATAGAGTCATTCAATTGATTGTGCAACACATGGATACATTGTTTAAACAGAAATTGATACATTCACATTTGTTCAAAGAAAAACTTTGTCGATCCAACAAAATTTTCACTTTCGAAACATAAAAACTGGAAACTAATTTTAAAAATTAATATCTAGAGATAATATATCAATATAATACAATACACCATATGCTTAATTTTCAATTCCTAACTGACAAATTTCAAAGATGTAATATTCTGATTCAGTTTCAAAAAATGTATGTCGATTCAAAAATTTTGATTTATGTACGCCACTGTAAAAACTTTGAGATTATAACTTTTTTCACAATCTCAAAGTTGGGATGAAAAAATTGTTAAAATAACACATTTTTCCATACAATCATAAACATCTACATTTTTGGAATCAACATTAATTTTTCAATGTCACCAGAAGGTTACAAAGTTAATAATTCACGAAGAACCTGAACAATTTGCTTGTTAAAAATTCGTAGATTCCACAGAACTAAAACTAAATTCTTTGAAAAAAATTCATTTCTACACAATTGCCGGTTTTCCCACTTTTGTTCCCGAAAATTTGGCGCGAGTGTAAAAACTGGAAGAACGTCGCCAAATTTTTCAGAAATGAAATTTATCCAAAAATGTCACCGGTAAAACACAGTTTGCGACAACATTTTTTTCGTCGTTTCGAAAAACGAGATGGAATATTGTACGATAATAATGAGTTGACGAATTTTTCGCAATTTCAGCCTGTCAAACTGCAACACGAATTAGTTTTGCGAGCCGTTTTGTAAAATGCTTTCGACTGAATACTCAGACCTTCGGATTTGGAGACCAAGTCGTCAATTTTTTCGCCTCTTTCTAAAACTGCTTCCAGTGTGTTGTGCTGGAAAAATTTTTTTTTTCAGTTCAGAAGAGGTTTTTGAAATTCGTAAAAGATTGCATAGTTGCTTTTCGTATGGTTGTTTTTTTTTCAACTATTTTGAAAATAATAAAAAATGGTGAGAGTTACCAAAATAATTTTCGTCTCATCAAGGTCATTTTGCATTTTGGTGAGGGCGTCAGCTTCTCGAGGGTTCTGATATTTGGCAAGGTAAACGTTAATTTGTGGAAAATCAGTGGTCGCTTCGTTTAGCGTTGGCCATGTATTTCCTGGGTATTTTGCAGAAAATTCGTCGAGCACTTTGGTAAGGAGTGTGTGCGAAACTCGATTTGGGTACTCGTGATCAGATATTAAAACTCCTGCTAAACTGTCCCCTCGAACGTACACGTGGCACATGTACTCTGCACAAATTTTATAATCATTATTAAACATTATTCAGGTAGAAGTGTAGTTTGGATACTTTTTCTAAAATCAAGTTTTAAGGTGGAATGACCTTGAAATCCCGAAAATGTGTTTAGTTGTGAAAAACAAGAATATACATTAAAAAATCTTGAACTTTGTGAATTTGGGAACAAAAGCGAAATTTGAGTAAATTTTTTAAACATGAGTTTGGAATAACTCATACTTTAAACGATTCAAAGCTCGAATATACAAACTTTACCTTTTATGATTAATTTCTAAGTTGACAAAAATTTCTTCTGAGACTTAACTCTGGTGTTTAAAACAAAATGCATTATTTTGGAGCATATTTGAACGTTGCAACTAGTTTTTAAAAAATGTAGCAAAACTGAACTTTAATAATAAATTAGTCATTTTCAAAAATGTTAGCACCTCCTTCTTTGACACTTTGTCTCGCTGCTACTTGGGTACGTTCAGTTATGGTTTTGCTAACGAACGTCATAAACTCTTTGACGCTGCCCCGTTGAAAATAAGAGAACGAGTTGACGTCAAAAGAAGATTTGAGAACGGTCGCTGACGTCGGCGCTTTGTACAAAACCGTAAATGCGTACAGTTTCACCATTTTTTCCTGAAAATACATCATTTTCAGTTAGTGCGAATATCGGAATAGTAAATTAATTAATAATTAATTGATAAATTTATCATATATATATTAATAATTATTATAATATAAATAATAAATGTAATAATATATAATAAATATAATATAATAATTTAATGATTAATAATTAAATAATTTGATTAATTATTCAATATGTTTTACACAATTTATATATTTTCTGTATTAGTAGGGGAACACTCCAATTTTGACGGTTGAAATTTTCAAACTAAATTCTCACTCCAAATCTGAAAAATTATTGCCTTTGAAAATCTTGCAAAGTTTAAAGGTTTAAACCCCCCAAAAATACGTATTTGACGTACGTACACTACATACTGAAATTCGCAATGAATGAAACGTCAGATGGAGAAAGACAACAAAAATCCGTCCTACGAAATCAAGTTTTCAACAGAAATGCACAAAAATTTTGAAATCAGAGATACAAAATTACACATAATACACTCGAGCAAATCGAGAAAAAGTTGATTATAGAATAAATTATAAACAATTACTCGACAGCTTTGTGGTGGTTTTTCTTCGATAAAACAACTTAAACAACCACGATTCTTTCCTTTGTAGTGTTTGTAGTTCGTTTAGGCTTTTTTACACGCGAATGATAACGGATTCTATCATTTTCAGCTTTTTTTCTCTGTTAGATTTGAAGCAATGATTATTTTATGGATTTTTGATCAACACTGACGAAACTTTCTTAAAAGCATTACAGAAAATGACAGTAGCAACACTAGCAACAACAGTGAACAACAGCAGGGGTGGTACCGTGGTACTGCCTATTAACTTTTGTCACTGACTGTATAACGTTGAAATCGATATAGTAATCGAAAATATCGAGACTATAGAGACAATATTTCGATAGATTGAGGAGCGCGCGCGCTTTGTTGCTACTGTCACACAATTTTCAGAAACGTCAGAAAAGTTAAAATCACAATAACATCAGACTTGTTTTATAAATAAAAAAAGTCTTTTTTTTACCGGATAACTGAATTTTAAAAATTTAGACATCATCAATTCGAAAATACAAAGAAAAATGGCAGAAATCGACGAAATTAAATGCGAGGTATTCACGAATAACAAAATTATGTTGTTTTTTTTCTCCAAAAAACCGCCGTCATTATTAACGTTTTTGTTTTTCATAACTGTGCCGTGTTATTTTTTATAATGTTGAATTAAATTGTTCAAGTTTCATGCAAAAGTCGAAATACTGAAGAAAATTTTTTTCGTCAGTTCCTGTTTTTCAGTTATTTTTGGTTAATTCTATGTTAAAACATTGACCAAGTTGTAATTGTAGATTTATATGAGTATACATATATTTTAAAAATATAATGTGAATAAATTGATATTTATTTCTTCATTATTCAGGCTTACAAAACAGTGGAATTGCAAGCAAGGCAAAGTCCAAATGTCCCGCAAAATTGGGATGGAGGAGGCTTTCTTTCTGATGATTCCACCGAATATGTTTGGATGTCTCAAGGCTCCTTTTTCGTGGTTTCGTGCACACGAACTGGAAGCGTCGTCAGCAGTCATGATTTTGACGAGCCAGTTTCATGCGTTGTGCCGCTGTCGTCAGTTCCTGCTTGCGGAAATTCCAAATGTTGTCCACCATCTATGCCCCTTGTTCTCGTGGGCTTGGACAACCAGTCACAAATATCTCTCAGGGATTCCTTCGGTTATTTGTGCATTTTCGATTGCACCAATCAATGTGTTCTTCGAAGCATTCGGGTGCGACAAATTTTTTTTCGTTGAGTGTATGTGTACATTAAATCGTGGAAAATTTAGGGTCTTAAAGAAAAAATTAAATTATTATAGGTTTTTGAGGTTTCTGTTATTCGGAAATGAAATCATAATATACTGTTGTACCAGTTTTTTTTTAATGGAAGTTTTGAGATTTCAAAAATTATTAAATTTGTAAAATATGACATTCGATTCATATTATCAATGTTATAAATATTTAATTGATGAATTATTAAAAAAAAATTTTACAGTTGCCTGCAGGAGTGGAACAAATTTGTGTCCTGGACGACGGGGAAGAAAGTTCGAGCTTGAAGGACTTCAAATTCCGATTTCCGAAAAAGCCAACTGGAGTGGTTTACGTCGCCTTGAAAAATTGCCAGCACTTGATGGTTGATTTGCGTCTCGATTTGTTAGGAAAAAATAGTTTGTCAGAAACGGCGGAGATAGATTTTTCAACAGATCATCAAAAGAATTTGGCCAGGAATAAACATTCAGCCATTAATATGATGGAACCTGGTAAGATTGATGAATCTTACGTTTTTCTGTGGAAAAATGTTGCAAAATTATTCATAAATATTCTATTGACAATATTCATTTTGCAAAACATAATTATTGATGATGATTTTTCTATGCACAGGTGTAGAAGCAGTTCTGGGTTTTAACAGAGAAGAATCATTGTGGTTGCCACCAAAAAAAGAAAAGTTGACAACAGCTGTTGGAAATTCGAGCAAACTCGACTGTTTTTTGGTGGCTTGTTTGGGTCGTTTGCTGATATGGAGAAAAGATGGTTCTCTGGAATGGCTCAGTCCTGCGGATTTTTTCGAAGGCGACGAAGTTATCATTTCGCATCTTAGTCTTTTGGAGCCGACTGATGATCCCAGTCCATATTTTTACGCCTGCGTTCTTTCCCAGTTCGAGGACATGGAACCACCTTCGCCTGTGCTTCGAATTTATGCCATGCTTTTTCGCAGCAAAATTCAGTAAGAGAATTTTAATAAATAAAATTCAAATAAATAATAATAATAAATAATGAATAATGATACAATTTTAATAAATAAAAATAAACGTTTTCCAATTTTAAGAAACAGTGCGACTGTTGATAACAATGTAACCGTTGATAAATTGTAACTTGAGATAGGCTGGATTCTTGAGACGTTATTATTATGTAATTGCAAAACATAAAAAATTGTGTGTGTATGGGACGAAGAATTTTGGAGTTTTTAAAATTTTGAAACTTGTAAAGATTCCAAAACTGTTGTGCATTTCGAAAATTTGGAGAATTTTGACTAATTGGGGAATTGTGAAAATTTTGGATATTCCGAGATTTTTGAACATTGTTTAAATTTGGAAATTTGAGTAATTTATAACATTAACAAATTTCGAAATATTTGAAAATTTTCAACATTACGCAAATTTTAAGAATTAAAAAAATTTTTTATTCATATAAGAAATTTGAATTTTTAATTAAGAAGTGTTGCAATTTTTGCAGTCAAATAAAGAAATTTTTACTCTCGAATTTTTCAAAAATTTTGAAATTTACACATTTTTTCAAATGTTCAAAATATTTGACAATTTTGAAATCGTTAAACTTTCAAAATTTCCGAATATGTTCATTCTTCTCTAAGTTTGAAAAAATTATAAATAGAAAAATTTTTTTAATCTTAAAAATATTCGATATTTTAGAAATCGTTAAAGTTTTTAAAATTTTTGGAACGTGTTTATAATTCCTGAATTTTTCCAAATTTTCGGAATTCACGAATTTTTAATAATGCTCAAAATATTCAAAATTACTAAAATTTCTGAAGTCTTTAAAATCACTCAAATTTTCCAAATTCATGAAACTCGCAATTTTTGAAACTTTCTTAATGTTGAAAATTTTTAAATATGTTCATAATGCTCAAAGTTTCAGAAAATTTACAAATTTCTGAAAATCTCCGAAACATTTGAAATTATAAAAATCTTCCAAGTTTTCAAAATTTTGTAAATGTATGAATTTTGGACCTCACGAATTTTCAAATATGTTTATTATTTGAAAACGTTTCTTTATCACTGGGTTGTTGATACAAAGAAAAATCCATGTTTTGATATTCCCAGTCAGTTGAGTTATTAATTGTCAATTAAAACGGTTTTTGCGAGAAAAAAAATCCACCGAGCCGGGAATCGAACCCAGGACCTCCTAATTGGTTAGAGCACCCGGCATGAAATTGGGTTCCTGGGTCCGATTCCCGGCTCGGTGGATTTTTGTTCCTCGCAAAAACCATTTTAATTGCCAATTTATGACTAAACTGACTGAGAATATCGAAAAACATGGATTTTTCTTTATATTTATTATTCTCGAATTTCTAAAAAATTAGACAAATTTATACTAAAAAATGATGTAACATTTTTTACAGAAAACGAGAACAAACTTTCTACGCCCGTCTCGAGAGAGAACCAGGTCCAAAATTCAGACTCGATCTCGAAGAAAATGACAAAGTTGTCCGCCTTCAGGCCATTTCTCGCGAAGGCTCCGAAAAATGCTCCCTCATGATCGGGACGGAAGAAAATATAATTCTATTCGACCTGAATCAATGGTACAAAGAGCACATGCCGCCAACTTTGGACCGATGTCACAATCCGAACAGTCTCGCTTCGAAGTACGCCATGACACAAACACGCGACACTAGAAATTCGATCCTCGATTTTTCGTGCCTGCCTTCGTCCTTCCGGGAATTTCGTCGTAGCAATATTTTAAATCCCCCAGAAGAACTTTCGCACCCTGGGTCACTGGCTTGGTCTTGGGTCGAATTCAACTCGAGTCAAATCACGTTTTGGGAGACTCAAGGTGCCCAAAGGGAATTTTTGAGGGGAATGGCGGAAGCGGATACCATTTTGTTTCAGGCACCGCAGGAAGCTTTTCATAAGTGAGATATTTTGTTGATGATTTTCAATATTTGTTGATCAATAGATTATGAGTCATCAGGGGCGGATCCAGAAAAATATTTCGAGCTGGGTTGTCAAAATATTTATGTACGTCATATTGATGTTTTCAGTATTTATTCATAATCAGCATCTATAAGCTAAATTGAATGTCATTTTTTAATTTTTCTACGGATCTTCGATTAACACTGCTGAGTCAACTACAGTTAATTCTGGATTAAGTAGAGTTCATTTTGAAAAATTTGGAAACTTGCAACTATTTACTTTAAATTTCAACATCAAACTTGAAACTTTAAATTTGAACATCGAACTTGAAATTTCGAAATTAAACATCGAACTTGAAACTCGAAATTTCTACTTGCAGCTCGAAACTTCAAATTTTAACATCGGATTTGAACACGAAATTGAAACTTGAATTTCAAATTCGAAAGTTCTAACCCTTTGAATTTCAACTTTAAAGTTTGAATGTATGGACCTTGATCATCTTATTTCAACTTTGAACTCCAAATGTTAAATTTGGAGTTCGAACTTTTACTCTGAGCTTTAAACTTGCATTCTTAACTATAGATATCTAATTTAAACGTAAAACTTCAAATTTCAACTTCAAACGTTAAGTATGAACTTTGAACTTCTTATTCCAGCATTAACTTTGGACTTCGAACTTGAAAACTGAATTCTAAATTTAAACTTGCGAATTTGAACTGTGAACTCCGAACTTCACATTTTAATTAAAAACTCTAAATTTTGGATTCAAATTGAAACATCCAACATCAAATTTGAACTTTGAACTTCAAACTTCAAATTTAAATTTCAAAATTCGAACTCGAATATCAAATTCTAGAACTTTAACATCAAACTTCGACTTTGAACTGCAAACTTTTGTTCTGAACTCCAGATTCCTCATTTAAACATCAAATTTTGAATCCAAACTTAAAACTTTGAGTATAAACTTTACGACCGGACTTGAACTCCGAATTCTAACCTTAACTTCCGAACTTTAAATTTAAATTTGAAACTTTTAACTTTTAATTTGAACTGTAAACTTCCAATATGAACCTAAAATATAAAATGTGAACGTGTTGAACTTCATATTTTAAATTTGTACTTTTAACTTCGAATTTTGAGTTCTAAATACTGTTCCAAATTCTGAATTCCCAATTTAAACTTCGAATTCGAACTGTCAACTCCAAATTACGACGTTAAATCCAAATTTGGAACTCCTAACTTTTATGAGAACTTAAAAATTAAAATGTGCCCTCCCCTGGCCTGCCGGGGGGGGGGGGGGTTGAACCCCCCCCTCTCCCCCCCCCCCCCCACTGGATCCGCCAATGTGAGTCATGAATTAAGAATGAATAACCTGAAAAAAAATGTAGGGTTACCAGATGATCCGAGTCAAAAAAGCGGACATTCCACAACCCCCCCCTCCCCTCCTTAATCATTGACAAATGGAAAAAAAAATTTGTTATTCTAAAATGCGAAAAACTTGTAAAATTAAAAAAAATTAAAAAATTTTTCGAATGAGCGTTACTCATTTGTTTATTTTCGAACCACGATATCATACTTTACCTGGAGTTTGGATGGAATATGAGTAAAATGAGAAATATTCAAACATTTTCGTTCCACGATGTTTTATTATATTTCGATTGAACTTGACAGTTTTCAACGATAAAAAACATACCTATAGTTAATACTGTAAATAGGACTTACACTTGCCCAAATTTATAACAAATAATCACTTAGTTACTAGTGTGTGACATATTTGTCTGAATCACCAATTTTTTTCAACAAATATTGCTTTCCTGGGCGCTGTGAATGTTTCTTAAAATCTTTACACTCGAAGTATTCGAAATTGAACTGGACCGTCATTATATCACGTACTGTCGGTACGGACAATCGATTGCGCTCATCAGTCCATTGAGATTTTATGATCGAAAAGGCCCCTCCCAGAAGTCCAGGCCCGGGGGGAAACACCCCGTTCCCCCTACCCCCCCCTGTCGACGGGCCTGCTGATAACCCTAGGAAAAATGCCATTATTCCTGAAAAAACAAATCGTGACATTAATTATATGTCAGGTGCCTGTCGATCGGCCTGGCGCCACTGGCATGTTCCAGCGGTCGCGATTCGCCCGACTCCCAGAGAGAGCTTCTTTTCTCGGTCTGCCTCGAGCACTCGATGTCGAAAACCTTGGCCAAGTGCGCCCGGGAGTGGTGCGATGGCAGCGCTTCCCACCTGTACCTCCTCTTCTTGCGATGGGTCGTCGCGAGGGCTCTTGCCGTCCGGACCCTGGCCGACAAAGCGAGCCGGCCACTTTTGGACCACTCGGGGAGCGGCGTCAGCGATACCCAGTTGCGGACCCTGCACTCCTGTCGCAAACAGCTCGATTGTCTTTCAAACGTCCTCGGCGATTCGGCCGCTCATCAGCGAGACGTCCTCAAAAGAGCCTCAACCTACATCGAAGTTCTACTTTGGTTTCACGAAGTTGGCCTGCTCCCGGAACCCTCTGGGAGGAACGAATTTTTTTCCCGGACAATGGAGAACACGACGTTCGTTGACGAGCTTATTTGGGAGGAACTTCCGGGACTTAAGGCCCAGTGGGATGAGGAGGCGAGGGAAAGCGGAAGTGGCGGGGAGGGTTACAAGGGGAACTATCCGCCGCCGTCTTTCGAGTCGCTTTTTAGGATGTACCAGAAGGAGCATTTGAGAGTTGCTCAGGATTGGGGCGTTGTAGACGAGATTGGTGTTAAACATCAGGTTAAAAATTTGGAAAACTTTCATCTTTGAGTTAACTTTATTTTGAAAAAAAAAGTTGAGTCGATTTGAACTTGACAAAATGGCCTGTGAAACTTGGTACAACGTCATTTTGTGAATATAGAAAAAATTTAACTTTTTGTCTGAATTGAAAGAATTTTTCAAATTCTCAGATTTTCGAACTTGCCAACGTTTTTTTCAGGATTTTTTGAATTTCGAGCAACTTTCGCGTTCGTTGAAATTTTGTAAAAAAGTTGAGTCTATTTCAACTCGACAAAATATTTCGTAAAACTTACGAAACCTTCATTTTGTGAATATAGAAAAAAATCACAAGAATTTTTAAACTTTTTTTTTTATTGTAATTGAAAGAAATTTTCAAACTCAGATTTTCGAAGTTTCCAACGTTTTTTCCAGGATTTCTTGAATTTCGAGAAACTTTCGCGTTCGTTAAAATTTTGTGAAAAAGTGTAATCAATTTCAACTCGACAAAATATTCCGTAAAACTTACGAAACCGTCATTTTGTGAAATTATGTAAAAAAAATCACGAAAATTTTTAAACTTTTTGTTTGAATTGAAAGAATTTTTCAAACTGTCACATTTTCGAACTTTTCAACTTTTTTCAGGATTTTTTGAATTTAGAAAAACTTTCGCGTTCATTAAAATTTTACAAAAGCTTAATTTTCAAAAGTGTTTATCAAATTAAAATTCGAAATTCAATAAAACGCATTTTTAAATCGATTTAAAAAAAAATTGAAGGCAATTAAAATATGTTGTAAAACTTACAAAACCATAATTTTGTGAATAAAGAAAACCTACTCAACAAATCCCCAAAAATTTGAAATTTTCTTAAAAAGACCGTCCTGAATTCTCACCAAATTCTCCGATTTTCGAAGTTTCCAACGTTTTTTCAGAATTTTTTGAATTTTGAGGAACTTTCGCGTTCATTAAAATTTTACAAAAGCTTAATTTTTTAAGTGGTAAGTAAATTAAAATTCGAAATTCAATAAAATGCATTTTCGAATCAATTTCAATAAAAAAAATAATAATAATAATAAAATCAATTAAATTATTTCGTGAAACTTACAAAACCTTCATTTTGTGAATTAAAAAAAAACCTTCCCAAAATATTCCCCAAAAATGTTCAATTTTCGTAAAAAAAACCATTCTGAATTCACACCAAGTTCTCCGATTTTTGAACTTTCCAATAATTTTCCAAAATGTGTCAAATCTTCGCGTAATCCATGCAAAACTTGGATAATAATTAAACAAAAATTGTCCAAAAATCATATTAATGGTTGATTATTTATTTCCATATTCTTCAGGTCACCTTGTACCTGCTGATGGATCTGCGCCCACCCGGGAGGTTCAAGCAACCAGCAATTTTCGCCCGACGTTTTGGACTTCCGCCCTCCGTCGTTCAGCTCGTGCAAGCTTTTTGGCTGTTGGACGGCGGCGAATTCCAAGGGGCTTTGAAGTTGCTCGTGGGGGCCCCACTGCTTGATTCCGACATCGCGAAATGGCAACACAAGCGTGTCATGAAACTGCTGCTCGAAAATGGGAAAAACGAACTCGCTTTCGAATACGTGAATTTGAGGAAACCTCCGTTTTCGACGTTTGAGGAGCAGGAGGCGTTAATTCGCCTCACGGTTCAATTTGGTCAAGTCGGTGAGGCTTTTCGGTGTCGGCCTCCGGCTCATTGCGGACGTCTTCTGAAGTGCTTTTTTCAGGTGACGTTTTGATTTTTTTTTTATGATTCCGAGGATTGTGAAGATTTTGACAATTTTTCATATTTTTATATTTACAAAAATCGGAAAATTTTTGAGAATTTCGGAAGTTTTAAAAAATGTCAAAAACTTCGAGAATTTTTGAAGTTATGAATATTTCGAAAATTTTTGAAAATTCTGAAATTGTCTGAAATTTTCTCAATTCTAAAAGTTCGGTACATTTGTGGAATTCCGAAAATTTTTCATGTTTTCATAATTACATAAATCGGAAAATTTTTGAGAATTTCGAAAGTTTCTAGAATTTCCAGAACTGAGAATTTCGAGAATTTTTTAAGTTGTAAATATTTTGAAAATTTTTGAAAATTCTCAAATTGTCTAAAATTTTGTTACTTCTAAAAGTTCCGTAAATTTGTGGAATTCCGAAATTTTTCATACTTTCATGATTACAAAAATCGGTAAATTTTTGAGAATTTCGAAAGATTCAAAATTTTCAAAAAATTTCAGAATTTCGAGAATTTTTCAAGTCATGAATATTTCGAAAATTTTCAACAATTCTGAAAATGTCTAAAATTTGGTTAATTCTACAAGTTTCTGGAATTTGTGGAATTCCGAAATTTTTCATATTTTCATGATTACAAAGTTCGGACAATTTTTGAGAATTTCGCAAGTTTCAAAAATTTCAAAAACTTTGAGAATTTCGAGAATTTTCGAAGTTATGAATATTTCGGAAATTTTTGAAAATTCTGAAAATGTCTGAAATTTGGTTAATTCTAAAAGTTCCGTAAATTTGTGGAATTCCGAAAATGTTTCATATTTTCATAATTACAAAAATGGGAAAATTTTTTAGAATTTCGGATGTTTCAAAAATTTGAAAAACTTTGAGAATTTCGAGAATTTTTCAAGTTGTGAATATTTCGGAAATGTTAAAAAATTCTAAAATTGACTAAAATTTGGTTAATTCTAAAAGTTCTGTAAATTTGTGGAATTCCGAAAATTCTTCTCATTTCCATAATTACAAAAATCGGAAAATTTGTGAGAATTCCGGAAATTTCAAAAATTCCAAAAATTTTGAGGATTTCGAGAATTTTGAAAGTTATGAATATTTCGAGAATTTTGAAAGTTATGAATATTTCGGAAATTTTTGATAATTCTTAAAATGTCTAAAATTTTTTTAATTCTAAAAGTTCCGTAAGTTTGTGAAATTCCGAACATTTTTCATATTTTCATAATCACATAAATCGGAAAATTTTTCAGAATTTCGGAAGTTTTAAAAATTTCAAAAACTTTGAGAATTTCAAGAATTTTTAAAGTTATGCATATTTCGAAAAATTTTGAAAATTCTGAAATTGTCTAAAATGTGGTCAATTCTAAAAGTTTCGCAAATTTGTGGAATTCCGAAAAATTTTCATATTTTCATAATTAAAAAAATCGGAAAATTTTTGAGAATTTCGCAAGTTTCAAAAATTACAAAAACTTTAAGAATTTCGAGAACTTCTAAAGTTATGAATAGTTTGAAAATTTTTGAAAATTCTAAAAATGTCCAAAATTTTGTTCATTCTAAAAGTTCCGTAAATTCGTAGAACTCAGGAAATTTCTCAAAACTATAAAATCTCTGTAGAAGTTTCACTTTAATGATTCGATATTCTCCAGGCCTGTCAAGCCCGAGGCAAACTTTTGGATATAATCTACTTGCCCCTCAACCCGGACGAGGAAGAGGCCTTCGTAAACTTCTTGGAAGAAAACGATCGCGGTGACCTCTTGGCTTTGTACCTGGTGGAAAAACCCTGCCACCCACGAAACTTCAAAACTGCCAGGAATGTGAAATTCGGGGAAATTCGGAACATCGACCAGCAATTGATGAGTACTTACGACGCGACTTTTCCACGAGTCTCCCTGCGATTCCGCGCGTGCTTTCACGAAAAAGCTGTCAAGACCTTCAATGAAACTTATCCTGTCTATTTTCGGCCACTTTCGCATCGCGAAAACCACCGTCGCGAATCCAACAGAGACTTGTGCGAGATCCTGATGAAAAAAGCACGGGAAACGAGCAATCCTGGCCGTTACGTACCTTTTGTCAGCGTGCCTTGCGCGTCGATTTCGCAACTAGAAGGTTCGTGACGCAATTAGAAAACTTTGTGTCC
>JAPYZK010002804.1:0-23830 GCA_030522785.1 Platygaster equestris | reverse complement strand
AATTTCGTTTCGAAAGAAATTTAAAAATTTTTTGGAGGCAGCGGGATTTGAACTTGCGACCTTTGCATCAGAAATCCGATAGTCAACTTTCTTGTTCATTAAATCTGGGTAAATTTGGATGGTTATTTTCAATTTGAGTTGAAGAATTTTCAAATCCTATAAAATCATATCTTTTTGCGTTTTATGATTGCCAAAAAACGTTACGAACATGATTTTCTATTCCCTTGTGTAATAAAAACGTATCAAATATAACTGTAAGAGAAATTCCTTATATCAGGAAAGTTTTTTCAATAAAAATATGAAACTCTTTATAAAAATCGCGAAATTTTTATAATAATAAAGGCTTTGTAAGAAAATTTGGAGGCTTTTCATTGTTTTTATAAAAAAACAGATGAATTGTATGAAAACTTTTACAGATTTTATAAAAAAATTTTTTTTCGTGAAGTTTTTATAAAACCACTTTATAAAGATCGAAAATTTTATGTAACTTTCATAAAATCGACCTCATAAAATGAAGAATGTTATTGAATAATTCACTAATTTTCTAAAAATTTTGCCTGTTTTTGAAAATCACTAGGAAATCTCAAAATTAGTAATTCAAGACGGTTTTCCGGTTGTTTGTGTTAAATTCTGAAACTTCGGCAATTTTGGCGAACTTCGCAAATTTTCAAATTTTGGGAATTTTTGACTATTTTTGATCATTTCAGAACTTTCAAATTTTGAAACATTTGGAAGTTCTGAATTTTCTGAAATCCCCAAAAAACCCGAAAACTTGAACAGTTTTCGAAATTTCAATAGTTTTATTCAACTTTTAAATAATTTCGATGAATTTGAAAAATTCAACTATTTTCGGAATTCCAGAAAAACTTTTAGAAATTTTTAATAATTCGTACGTTTCAAAAATATGGAAGAGCCTCAAAAACATTCGGGAGTATGAAATATTTGCAAAACTTTGGCAGTTACAGTTAAACCTCAACCATTCTCAGAGCACACGCGAAAATTGAACATCCACAAAGTAAGTAAATTGATCCTCCGATACTTTGAAATTAAACATTTGGTCCTTCGATTCTTTTTATAAGAAACATTTGGTCCTTCGAGCCGGATTTGACGATCCAAAGATCCGCATATTCGTCGTGTCTTTTTTGTACAAAGACGAAAATTCGTCAATCCAAAACCCTGAAAGTCCTAAGCCCCAAAAATCCCCCCCCCCCCCCAGGCCGATTCCGAGTCCAAAAATTCCAAGATGAAGAACATTCTATTACAAAATGGACTTCGAAAAATCCCCGGAAAACTGTACTTAAAATGACGCGTGATAAATGTCGACGACGCCGCCGATTGACGGCGATTCGGTTCACCGGAGCTTGCAATAAAGCCGGCATCTTTGGCGGAACGCGTGAGGATGCTTTCTCAAGGGTGCGGGATGAAAGGCGATCGTTAATCAACCCTTCCTTTTCGCGCCCCGGCGTCATTTCAGCGCCCAAATGTCGCTCGGTTCGGCCACTTCAGATGCTTTTTGCGCCGGGAAAAAGGGCGTTTGATTCGATCGGTCAAAAGATGTATTCGGGGGGACTAAACGCGCTTTTAACGGGGGTGATGTTTGATGGGGGTTTTTCTCATGTGGACCGCTAATGGGACGCCATTGGCCGGTGTGAAGAGGTTCTAAATTTTCGAATATATGATACATGATTATAGATTATATATTATTATTATTACTGTATTATATATTATTATTACTATATTATATATTATTATTACTAAATTATATATTATTATATATATTATTATAGAACTATAGGAAGTTACGCAACTGTCCTTTTCTCATTCACAGGAGCAGTCATTCGATGAGAGAGAGAGAGAAATAGAATCGCTTTCCGTAAAATTCCCGAGTATGCAAAAATAATGAACAAATCAAATTTGTCACTAATTAAAAATCATTCATTTTCGATTCTATCATGTTTGCGTCACTTACATTCATGCATACGATACAGACAACAATTTTTGGTCGAAAATTTTCACATTTCATTGATTCTTTCCAATCGGCAAATTTTTTTCTAAATATCTGATGAATGCATCGACTCCGTCCCTGTCGTATCTGCTGAAAGCGTCGTCTTCGATCAAACGACGACACACTTCATTTATTTCCTGTTGGACGATCGGCTTTATACTTTCGGCGAACAGTAATGGGTTTCCGCTGATGAAATTCGATCCTGCATTTACTGGAATTCGAAAATTGGAGAATAAAAAGTTGAAACGTCCAAATTTGAGTGAGAACGGCTGAGATGATTTTTACTCGAAATTCATTAAAAAAATTCGAAAAGTAAAGTTTTGATGATAAAGAATCATATAAATTCCCTAAATTATCAAAATTTTTATAACGTTTTGAAATCTTCGAAATTTTGAAAATTTTCAGAATTTTTGATATTGTTAAAATTCTCTAGACTTTTGACATTCTTCAAATACTCTAAACTCTGAAAAATCGCAAAATAGTTGGAAATCTTGAAATGTTCGAAATGTTCCGAATTATCAAGTTTCGTAAAGATTCAGAAATTCGTAAAATTTTTGGAATTTCAATAATTATGGGAATATCGTGAATTTTCAGAATTTTCGAAACTTTTTTAAATCTTTGGAATTGCCACAATTTCCGAAATTCCGAACATTTTAAAAATTTCAAAAAGTTTAATAATTGTCAAAATTCTTTCAAATTCGAAATTCATCAGAATAGTCGAAAATCTTGAAATAATGTATGTTGACAATTTTTCAACTAAACAGAAGTTTCTGGAATTCGTGAAATGTTTGAAATTCCAAGAATTATGAAAACTGCCTCGATTCTCGAGATTTTCGAAACTTTTGTAAATGTCTGAAATTTCTAAAATTTTTGAAATTTGGAGAATTGTTCGAGTAGTGAAAACTTTCAGAATTCTTTAAATTATTAAAAATCTTGAAATGTTAAAAATCATCAAGTTTCTCGAAATGTAAAAAACTCGTAAAATTTCCGTCATTTCAAGAATTATAAAAATACTGTACACTTTCAGAATTTTTGGAACTTTTACAAATCTCTGAAATTTGCGAAAGTGTCGAAATTCTTGAAATTTTCAAAATTCTATTAATTTCAAAAATCCTCAAAATAACTGCAAACTTTCAAAATTTTCAATGTTGTTATAAAATCTTGAAATGTAGAAAATATTCCAAATTATTAAGTTTCTCGAAACGTAAATTTTCAAAATTTTTAATGTTTTTATAAAATCTTTAAATGTTGAAAATATTCCAAATTATTGAGTTTCTCGAAATGTTCAGAGTTCGCAGATTTTTCTTAATTACGAGAATTATGGAAATAATGGGAATTTTTAGAGTTTATAAACTTCGAAATTTTCGAAATAGTTGACATTCTCGAAATTGAAATTGAAAATGTTACAAATCATCAAGTTTCTCGAAATGTGAAGAAATCGTAAAATTTGCATAATATCAAGAATTATGAAGATATTTCAAATTTTCAGAATTTCAAAAAAAAAAAAAATACAAATTGTTGATATTTACGAAAATTTTGAAATTCTTAAAGTTTTCATAATTCCCATAATTTCCGAAACTCTTATAATAGTTTAATTTTCGAAAATTCTAAAAATCGTTAAAAATCTTCAAATGTTAAAAATATTCCAAATTATTCAATTTCTCGAAATGTTAAGAATTCATAAAATTATCGTCATTTCCAAGAATTATGAAAATATTGTGAAGTTTCAGAATTCTCAAAACTTTTTCACGACCTCGAAATTTTCAAAATTTTTGGCATTCTCAAAATTTTCAAACTTCCAAAAACCTGTAAAATTCTCAAAACCCTCCGAACTCTAAAAATTCCCAAAATTGTTAAAAGTCTCAAAATTTCGAAAATGTTAAAAATCATCAAGTTTCTCGAAAACTTCGACACCTGTGAAAATCAGTATTGTTTTAAAATTATTTTCAAAATATACTTTTTTGCAATGTGCTAGATTTTTCAAATTTTCCAGAATTTCGAGGGGAGGGGTGGGGGGTTCAACCCCCTCCCCGGCAACGTGCTTGATGTTCAATTGAACACTTTGAACTTCATTTTCATGTGGATGGGAAGTTACGCAAGTGTCCTTTTCTCGCTCACGAGAGCAGTCGTTTGGCGAGAGAGAGAGGACAATCTTTTTCATATCCTCGTGCAAAAACTGTTGGTACAAACGCTTTGCACGATGTTTGCACGATGTTTGCGCGATGTTTGCACGTAGTTTGCACAAGTTTGTGCAGGTGGTCACATGTTTTAAGTGAATGTTTTTTTTGGGGGGACTAAGTAAACATGTTTGCTAGGGAAAATGTGGGGCGTAGAACATTTTTTATTACTTATGAAACTGTCTGCGTTTAATTTCACGTCTGCTTCGTCTGTTTCGAAATCATTTTCGCAATATTTGTAAACGATCGGTGTTTCGTCGTCGAATGGACTTTTTCTTTGCTTGGTACTGTGGAGAGTTATCACCATGTTTGTGTTTCCTGTAAAATTTTTTCGAATTGGGGGTTTTGGAAAAATGAACGATGAATTTTGGATTGTGTAAGACATTACGATATTACGACATTACGATATTTATCATGGAAAGAAGTTTCTAAATTTCAAGAATTTTGAAAATCTGAATAGCAATTATTGTCAAACTTCAAAAGTTTTCGATATTTTCGAAAACGTCGAAATTCCGAAATTTCTGAAACTCGAGAATTTCATAATTCTTCAAAAATCCAGAACTTCTAAAATTTTGGAAACTTCGAAAGATCGAAAACTGCACAATTTCAAAATTTCAAAATGCTCGAAAACTTCGAAATTCGTAAAACCATCAAAATACGAAAATTTCCAAAATTTTGAAAATTTGTATGCTTATAAGTTTCAAAATTCATAAACTTCCGTAATTTCCAGAACTTCAAACATTCTTAACATTAATTACTGTCAAACTTCAATGTTTTGACCTTTTCAAAAACGTCAAAATTACGAATCTTTCGAAACTTTAGAGTTTTTGCAACTTCAGAAGTTCATAATCTTTCACATTTTAAAAACTTCCGAAACTTTCAAAACTTCAGTAGTTCCAAAACTTCACAACTTTATAACTCTAGAATTCTCAAAAGCTTCGAAATTTATCCAAATTTGTCGAAACTTAGAAAAACTTTAAGATATAAAAAATTTCTAAAAATTTTGATATTTCCATCTTCAGAAATCCCAAAAATTCTCAACTTTAAAGCTTCCAAATTCTTGGACATTCACAAAATAACATAAAAATTCCAAATCTCCCGAAATTCCCAAAACTTCCAAAAATTATAATTCTCCAAACTTTCCAAAGCTTCGAAATTTAAAAAACTTCAAATTTCATTCAAATACGCCAAAAATTCGATACCCCAAAATTCCAAAAATTCCAAAACTACGAAACTCTCGAATTTTTCATAACTTCAAACACTCCAAAAATTAACAACTGTCAAACTTCAAAATTCTCCAAAATTCTCAAAAAAGTAAAAATTTCCGGTATTTTTCAAATATCCCTTCCGAAACACACAATAAAATTCTAAAAAATTCGCCAACACAAATTTCAATCATTTCTCCAAATCTCCCAAAAATCATTTTCACACTCGCAACTCAAAAAATCATTATCACACTAGTCGCAAAAAGTGCCATCGTAACTCACCATGAACTGCCTCAAACCCAGCCTCCCCATTACAAGGAATCAGCCACGAATCGCATTTAAAAAAGGCACCCCCCTCGATCTTGATCGTCCCCGCGTGCATAATCAAATGAATCTCTACTAATTCCGAATCCGCATTTTCCGGATCCTGAGTTTTCGTGAGTTTCACTTGGTTGACCGTGAATTCGTTCATTATGTAGAGTTTCGATTTGCGAAGCGCCACGTGCGTCGTCGACCACAAAACTGAGACATCGAACAGCATCGGCGGCAGGTTGTAATGATGCGTGTGTAAGTACTCGGAAAATTCCGATGACTTTTCCAGCGTCTTTTTCCGAGTCATTATGCGATCCAGGATGGAATTTTCCGGCTCTGACGTTGAGTTTTGTACCGTTGACACTGTCAGAGAGAATTTGTGAAGAGTTTTCATGGATTCTAACCTCAAATTTGGTATTTGTATCATGTTCTGATTTTCACGTGTTTCGAAATTTTGGGAATCCACATTTTTTTATTTCGGAATTTTTGAATGCGAATTACGTAATTTCTGAGTCTTTTGATTCGAATTTTATTATTCTTGAAATTATTACATATTAAATTATTTTATTTTGTTATTGTTCGGAAATTGTTATTATTGAATACGTTTTTCAATTTTGGAATTACGGATTTCGAACTTTATTATTGAGTTTTTTTATGTTGTTAAACTAAAAAATATTGTATTCGAATTTCGAAATATTTTTGATTATAAAGTCTAAGTAATACGTGTTTTTGAATTTTTGAATCAAAAAATTGAAATTGTGAAGATGGAGAATTTTTGGAATTTGTGTTCGCAAAATTTGAGTTGAATTTCCGGAAGTTCGGAATTTTAGATATTTGAATTAAACTTCTTTATTAGTTTCTATACTTCATTGAATCGTCGGATTTTCTTCTTTTTTCAAGTTAAACGGTTCCATACAATAACCAGTTCAATTATACGAGAGAAAAAATTCTCAAAATTATGATAATTTTTCAGTTTTCATAATTTCATCTTTCAAAATAGAAAAATCATGTAATCGATAAAATCTAGATTCATAATAAAAATAGGCACAAAAGAGAATAGAAAATTCTAAAAAATGATCAAAAATTTGTAACATTTCTCACATTTTTGAAAAATCTGAAAAAAATGCTCGTAAACTGAAAAAATTATAAATTCTCCATCAATTCAAACTAACTCCAAAACGTCAAAAAATCGTAAAAATTCTCAAAATGTATAAAAAATGCTAAAAGTTTACACAATTAAACAAATTTTTGGAAATTTCTTCATCGACCGCGAAAAATATAGGTACAAAACAGTTTGTAACCGAAAAAAAATTTTTCTTAATACTGAAAAAACACTCTAATCCAATTAGTGGAAAATTGGCAAAAATTGCATGAATTCCAAAATTTTCCGAATTTTCTTAATTTCAACCATTATTTATACGACAGCGCCGCCATTTTTCAAATTCAAAACTTTCCTTCGTCATAATTTTCATTCAAAATTACTCAAAATTCCATAATTCCCAAAAACAGTTCCAAAATGCCCCCAAAAAACGAAAAAAACAACATTTCTTAACAAAAACCAAAAAGCAAAGAAAAACATGAACATAATCCAAACAAACGAACACTCAACAAAAAGAATTTAAAAAAAAAATGTGTTCAAACATAAAAACATTTCAGAAATTACTAAAAATTCCATGATATTCAAAAACAAAAAAAAAAAAAAAAAAAAAAAAAAAAAAAAAAAAAAAAAAAAAAAAAAAAAAAAAAAAAAAAAAAAAAAAAAAAAAAAAAATGTATTCAAATGTAAAAACATTCCAAAAAATACTCAAAATTCCATAATATTTAAAAACACTTCAAAAATACCCCCAAAAAACGAAAAAAAAACAACATTCCCCAAAACCAAAAAACATAAATATAATCCGAACAAATGAACACCCAACAACAACAAAATTTTTTTCAAACATAAAAACATTTCAAAAATAACTCAACATTCCATAACATTCAAAAACCCTTCAAAAATGCCCCCAAAAACCGAAAAAAAAACCACATTCCCCAAAAGAAACCAAAAAAAGTCACCAAAAACAAAACCATAATCCAAACAAATGAACAGTCAACAAAAAAATCTACAAAAATACTCACACGAAGGAATCCTCATGGACGCCGCAAAAGCCACGAGAGCCAGCAAAACCACGAATTTTCCCGCGCACATGATCGCGTTTTTTCGCGACGAACTTTTTCACGATAAGCGGAAAATTTTATGAAAATGCGGTCGAAAAAGGTGCGGTATTCACGCGACAGAAGCCGAGGAACGACTGACCCTTCGTAATTTTGGGATCTAACTGTGGTCCGGCAAAGACTGAAAGACCTTCCCGGGGACGTCGCTTATCGCAATTCAAATTTCGTGGCGCCCCGATGGGGAAAAGCCCGCAGCTCTCCCGTTTTCCCACAAAGGAAACGGACGAAAAATGTTCCGGTCGTGTTGTTTTTGCTCCCGATCCCGGGTAATCGGCTTATCTGAGCGCTCTTCCGTCTGGGACGTGACGCCAGCCCATTATCCGATCGTAAAGTGCGACTTTTACTTTTGTCACTAATCTCGCTCGGATTAGGGAATCCTGCGGTCGAAAATTGGAACAACATGTTATTTTTGGGTCGCCAAAAATAACACGATAAAAATAATAAGGAAATTTTAACTGCGGTTATGTTAATTAAGCAGGGGTGTAAATAGGGAAAATGTTCTGGGGGTTTTAATGAAAAGTTAGGGAAGGAGGGAGTTTGTGTTGGGTGTTTTAATGTGAAGTTATAGTTTTCGGGGTTGTTTGGATTGGTGCGGTTTTTTTTTTTTTTTTTTTTTATTACGAAAATTTCGGACGAATACAAAAAATTCGTTTTTTGAAAATTCACGAAAATCGTAAAATCCGTGTATTTGAATGGGGAAATTCAAATTTGGAAAATCCAAATGTTACCAACGGTCCAAATCAATAATTTCGAACACTTGAAAAAAAAATCTGAAAATGAAATAAAAATATTATAAAATACTTATAGATAATAGTAATTAAAAAACTTGAAAAACAGATAATTTTATTATAAAAAAAAAAAAAAAAACTTCAAGATCGAAATATTTTAAATTTACACATACGTATATATCAAAATATTCGAAAATGTTCAAGAATAATTTCCCATTCTGTCTCTTATTTTCCCTCGTTTCCTAAACACCTCCCAAATTTGGAAAAAATTCTCCGAATTCACAACAAATCCAAAAAATACGTGACAATTGTGGATAATTTCCAAAAATTCACGAAAATCAGAAAATTCGTGTATTTGAATGAGGAAACTCAAATTTGGAAAATCCAAATGCTACCAAATTTCCGAATCAATAATTTTGAACACTTGAAAACTTCGAAACTGAAATGAAAATTTTTCAAAAATTCCTATTGGCAATTGTGATTTAGGAACTTGAAAAACTGAAAATTTTTTTCTTAAAAAAAAACTTCAAGATCGAAATATTTTGAATTTACACACAAAATCTTCGAAAATTTTCGAGAATTTCCTATTTTGTCTTTCATTTTCCCTCGTTTCCCAAACACCCCCCAATTTAGGAAATTTTTTCAAAATTCCCCAAAATTCCAACATATCCAAAAAATACGTGACAATTGTGAATAATTTCCAAAAATTAACGAAAATCAGAAAATTCGTGTATTCAAATGAGGAAATCAAAATTTGGAAAATCCAAATGCTACAAAATTTCCGAATCAAGAATTTCGAACACTTGAAAACTATGAAACTGAAATGAAAATTTTTTTAAATTCTTATTGGAAATTGTGATTTACGAATTAAAAAACTTAAAATTTTTTTTCGTAAAAAAAAATGCAACATCGAAATATTTCGAATTTACACGCAAAATCTTCGAGAATTTTCGAGAATTTTCCATTTCGTCTCTCATTTTCTCTCGTTTCCCGAACACCCCCCAAATTTGGGGAACTTTTTCGAAATTCCCCAAAATTCCAACAAATTCGAAAAATTCGTGACAGTTTCGAACAATTTTCAAAAATTCACGTAAAATAAAAAACTTGTGAATTCTGTAATGTACATTGAAAAAATTGATGAATTTTAGAATAAATAAATGCAAATTAAAAAAATTTCACCAAATTTGCAAATTAATAATTTCGTACCCTCAAAAACTTCACATCTGAATTTTCTGTTCATAACTACAATTCAAAAACTTGAAAATCCGAAAATTTGTATCATATTCAAGAATTCCAAATTTCGAATTTACAGACACGTATCAAAATCTCCAAAAATTGTCCAGAATTTCCCCTTTACCCCTCATTTTCTAAACGCCCCGGAAATCCCCCCCCCCCCTCCCCCAAAAATTAATAAAAGATCGTGCAAACACAAAACCCAAAAAATCGGCCTTTGAAGCCTCGCGAAAAAAAAAAAAAAAGAATCCACAACCGGCGGCTTGAGAATCGGCGAAACATCGTTAACTTGATCTTGAGAGGAGCTAAACGATATCTATATTCCTCACGCGTATTCGTGACGGAGTGGAAAAGCCGACTCTTTTAGAATTCTGCGCGTTTCCTCGAGATTAATATTGACGGCGCCGCGGATCCTCTCGCAGAAAGAGCAAATTTAATTTTCGTGTCCCGACCGAAGCACCCATTTTTATATATATATATGCGTTTATTCATACCCCTTGGGGGTCTTTGAGGGGCACCCATTTTTATTTTTCCTCTATCCCCCTCCCCCTCCCCCCCCCTCACCCCCCGAAACCGGTCAATTACCAGTTAAACGAGTGTTAAATTTCAAATCTGTCGTTGGATCATTAACGCAGGTAAAAATCTCCCGTTGGGAGCTAATTAGGTGAGGCCGACCCCCCGCGGTGGGTCCGACTCGCTGGAAAAATGATTAATGATAGGAGTAGGATTAAAAAATTAGGGGAATTTTCAGACGAAATTTTGATGCATTTTGAGAACGAAAAACACACAATTTTCAAACGGTGGTGCAGTCAGTTCAGCGAAAGTGAGGTAGGGTTGGGTTAGGTTAGATTTGGGGGGAGGGGTGGGCCCCTTGGGGCCCCTAAACGCAAACGAGAACACGCAAACAAACAATTACCTTCCACATGTGCACTATAATATAATTATATTCCAAGTTTTTTTGACGGACCCATTTTCGAAGGAAAAAAGGGTCGGGGGACAGTTTCTACCGGCGTTTTTGGGGCTAAATCCGGAAAATTTTTAATGGGTCTCTCTACCTGCGTTGCGCAACTCGGTAGTAACCCTGTTTTTAGGGGTTGAAACCCCTCCCGATACTAAAAAAAAATGTTTTCAATGAGTAAAAAATGATTAGAAACTTGAAAATAGAAAAATATGTGTGCTTAGAAGTCTTAGAGATTTAATATTTTGAAATTAGCAATTCTTGGGGAATTTTATGTGAATTTAGAAAATAAGAAACTTCAAAATTACGATTTTTGAAGAAATTTGGAAATTTTTGAATAGTCTGAAAGATTCAAAAGTTATGAGATTTTTGAAATTTCAGAGTTTGGGATTTTTTTAGGATACTAGAAATTTTATTGGTTTTCGAAGGTTCAAGTTATTCGAAAAGACCGGGAATTATGGAAATTTTCAAAAATTGTGACGATTACGAAAGTTTAGAAAGTCTCGGAAAATTATGAATATTTTGTTATTCTGAAAAACTTGTGAATATGACAAAATTTGAGAATTCGAAAATTCCTATAATTTCAATGATTTCAGAAATAATGGTAATTTTGAAAATTTTCAAAGTTCCGGAAAATATGAAAATTTTAAAGATCTCGTAAACCAATATTTTTAGAAACTTGAAAATAGAAAAATATGTGTGATTTGAAGCCTTACAGATTTAATTGTATTTTAAACTTCCAAATTTTTGTGCAATTATATGTGAATTTATAAAATAAGAAACTTCAAAATTCCAATTTTTGACGGAATTTGCAAAACTTTTATTATTTCGAAAGATTCAAAAGTTATGAAATTTTTGAAATTTCAGAGTTTGGACATTTTTTATGATACTAGAAATTTTATTGGTTTCCAAAGATTCGAGTTATTTGAAAAGACCGGAAATTATGGAAATTTAAAAAATTTTGAAGATTACGAAAGTTTAGAAAGTCTCGAAAAATTATGAAACTTTTGTTATTTTGAAAAACTTGTGAATATGTCAAAATTTGAAAATTCGGAAATTCCTACAATTTCATTGATTTCAAAAATCATAGTAATTTTGAAATTTTTCAAAGTTCCGGAAACTCTGAAAATTTTGAAGATCTCGTAAATTAATAAAATTTTGAAAACTATATATTATTATGTAATTTTGTAAAGTATCTGAGAATCTTGAAAAATCGGAGAATTCAGAAAACTTTAAGAATTTGTAAAATTTTGACAAGTCCATAAATTCCAAAAACCCGAACATTTCCAGAAATTTCAGAAGTTTCGAGAATTTGAAAAATATCAAAAATTACGAAAATATAACAAGTTTCAGAACATTATAAAAATTACTAGAATTTCTCAAATTTCAGCATTTGCAAAAATGAACAAAAATTCAAAAAATCCGAACATCTCCAAAAATTTCAGAAGTTTTAAGAATTTGGAAATTTTTAAAAATTACGAGAACATTACAAGTTTCATAACATTCTAAAAATAACGAGAATTTCAAAATTCTCAGGAACTGTAAAAATTACTAAAATTTTGAAAATTCGTAAAATTTTGTCAAGTCCTAAAATGCCAACAATCCGAAAATCTCCAAAAATTTCAAAAGTTTCAAGAATTTGGAAATTTTTTAAAATTACGAGAATATTACCAGTTTTAGAATTGTAAAAATTACGAGAATTCAAAATACTCCAGGAATCGCAAAAATAACGAAAATTTTGAGAATTCGTAAAATTTTGTATAGTCCAAAAATGCCAACAATCCGAAAATCTCCAAAAATTTCCCAAGTTTCAAGGATTTGGATAATTCCAAAAATTACGAGAATATAACAAGTTCCAGAACATTCTAAAAACTACGAGAATTGCAAAAATTTCATAAATTACAAAAATTACGAAAATTTTAAGAATTTGTAAAATTTTGTAAAGTCCAAAAGTTTCAAAAATCCTCAAATTCCCAAAAATTCCAGAAGTTCCAAGAATTCGGAAAATTTCAAAAATCACGATAGTATAACAAGTTTCAGAACATTCTGAAAACTACGAGAATTCCAAAAATTTCATAAATTGCAAAAATCACGAAAATTTCGAGAATTTGTTAAATTTCGTAAAGTCCAAAAATTCCGAAAATCCCCAAATTCCCAAAAATTCCGGAAGTTCCAAGAATTCGAAAAAATCACAAAAATTTTGAGGATTTGTTAAATTTCGTAAAGTCAAAAAATCCCAAAAATCCTCAAATTCCCAAAAATTCCAGAAGTTCCAAGAATTTGAAAAATTCCAAAAATCACGATAGTATAACAAGTTTCAGAACATTCTAAAAACTACCAAGAATTCCAAAAATTTCATAAATTGCAAAAATCACGAAAATTTCGAGAATTTGTTAAATTTCGTTAAGTCAAAAAGTTTCAGAAATACTCAAATTCCCAAAAATTCCTGAAGTTCCAAGAATTCGAAAAATTCAAAAAATCACGATAGTATAACAAGTTTCAGAACGTTCTAAAAACTACGAGAATTCCAAAAATTTCATAAATTGCATAAATCACGAAAATTTCGAGAATTTATAAAATTTTGTGAAGTCCAAAAATGCCAAAATTACAAAAAAAACAACAAATTCCTCACAAAATCCTCACGAAAATTTCATACCCCCGAGAGCCCCATCCCCAAAGCATTAACGTCGAGGAATTGTTGACTCATTTTTCCCTTTGTCTTTCGCAATTCGGAGAGGGGGTGGATGTAATTCCGTTTCCGCGGGGCATTGGAAACGCGAGGCGAAAGACGGTGATACTCGTGCGATTATAATAATAATGCGTCGAGTCCTTCGCGGCCTCGAAAGGTGAAACGTTACCGTTTGTCATGCAAATGCGCGCCTCTTGCCTGGGTTCGCTCGCTCTGCGAGTGGAACGATAATTTGCGAGAAAAGGAACAAAAGTACTCGCGAGAGACATAAAAGAGGACGGCCAGAAGAGCGTCTTCTCTTTTCATTTCTCCGTGTCTGAGGAATATTACGAGCGGTGTACTCGGGTAAGTAAATATACACTCGAAAACGAATCGAAGACTCGTACCTTTTTTTTCTTCAATTTGGAAACGGAATAAAAGACGTATAATACACTTGAGAAAGTGGATTTTGATTTAATTTGGACGTGCTTTTGACAGTTTCATTATACTAGAGATGATGTGCGCCTGCATTTTATGATTGTAATTCCTCTGAATAATTTCTTTAGATGTTATTACGAATATCAATGGGTATTTCATACTTTATACATGGCTTTCTGACAATTCCGACCGATTTCTATCCATTCCCATGAATTTCCATCGATTTTCACAAATTTTCACCAATTCACACTAATTTCTATAAATTCCTATAGATCCCTATGAATTCCCATCAATTACTATTTATTTACATTTATTTGCATCAATTTCTACTATCGATTCCCGATTCCTATGGATTTCTACCGATTATCATTTATTTTGATGTATTTCCATCAATTTTCATCAGGTCCCATCAAATTTTATAGATTCCCATTAATTTCAATCAATTCCAATCGATTTCCATCAATCACTATTGATTTCTATTTATTCTCGTCGATTTCTATCAGTTCCCATATAAATTTGCGTATTTTCGTCGATTCCCATAAATTCCTATCAACGACTATCAATTTAACCATCCATTCCCATTATTTTTTTATTGATTCCCATTCATTCCTATAAATTTTTATCGATTTCTACCAATTCCCATTGATTTCCATGAATTTCTGTGAATTCTAATCAATTTCGATTTCTATAAACTCGTTTGAATATAAATTCTCATTGATTCACGTTCATTCCTATCGATTTTTGTTAATTCTGATCAATTCTTAATCAATTCCCATTAATTTCGATCGATTCCTATGAATTCCCATCAATAACTATTGATTCCCATTTATTCTCCTCGATTATTCGATTCCCATCGATTCTTACCGATTTCCATGAATCCCCATTAATATTCATATCAATTTCTATTGGTTTCGAAATATATGATAATTGACGGAAATCGATCGAAATCAATGGTAATTGTTCGGTATTAATGAGAATCGATGGAAATTTAAGGAAATATCTAGGAATCTATAAGAATCAATGGTAACTGATGAGAATTGATGAGAATCGATCAGAATCAATGAGAATCCATAGTAATTCGATGGTAATTGATAGGCATTGATGAAAATTGATAAGAATCTGTAGGGATTTCTGGGAATCGTTGGGATTAATAAGAATAAATAGGAATTTATAGAAGTTAATGGAAATTGATGAGAATCGTTGGGAACTGGTAGGAATTGACGGAAATCGATGAAAATCAAAGGTAATTGTTCGGTATTAATGAGAATCGATGAAAATTGATGTAAATATATGGGAATCGATAAAAGTCAATGGAAATAGATGGGAATTGATGGGAATTAACGCAAACTCAGTCAGAATTGACAGAAATCAATGGAATCTCATAAGAATTGATAGGAATCAATTGCAATCAATGGGAAATGACAGGAATTTATAGGAATTCGATGGGAATCAATGGTAATTGATAGGCATTTATGAGAATGGATGGAAATTGATGGGAATCTATAGGAATTTATGGGAGTCGATGAGAATCAATAAGAATAAATAGGAATTAATGGGAGTTAATAGAAATTGATGGGAGTCGATGGGAAGTAACAATTAATTGATCATCATTGACAAGAATCGATGGTAATTGATGGGAATCAATAATAATTGATGGGAACTAATAAGAATCTACGGGAATCGATAGGAGTCGATAAGAATCCATAGAAATTAATGGGAACTGATGAGACTCGATAGGCAAAAATGACAAATACGAAATGATAAGGAACTTGACATGGTAGCGGCGGGAGGGGAAGGGGGGGGGGCACTTACTTTTCCATAATATATATAAAAACTAATACCATTTCAGAAACTTTGATCACTTGAACTCGACCACAATCGGAATAAGAGAATAACGTCGCGATTTAATCTCCCGCTCAAGTAGTAGAAATCAGTATTCGGTCAGACTCTCTCACGCGCTCGGACGCCGAAGCGAAGTTTCACTTTCGAGAACTCTGTCAACCTTTGCATAATAGTCAATAAAAGCCGGGTCCCCGAATTCGTTGAAGATAATCACAAACAAAGTGGTGGCTTATTGGCGGGACCTCGATTATGAGTATCGGCGTCTTGCGAAACTCGTGAAACTTGGCAAATAAGAAGCGAAGGTTTTCCGAGCAAACTTCGAAAATACTTTTCCCCTCGACTTTTCTATATTGCATTTCCCCGCTCTCGATATAAATCCGTACCGAAGGAAAAACATAATTGAGATTCTCCGGTTGCAATTAAAAATACAGGCAAGTCGAAGAACTCTTTTTACGTTTCACTGGACTCGGGGTTGGGATCGATTTGTTGGTTGTGAATTCGTTTTCTGATGCAGATTTTTTGGATTTGTTTTCGATTATGTTCTTTTTCTTATTACTTGGAGTTATTGGTGGTGATAAGTAATAACAACAGTAATGAATTTGGATATTTTGGGAATTAGATAGAATGGGAGTTAAAAGGAATTTATAGGAATCCATAGGAATCGATAGTAATTAATGGAAATTGGTAGGAATCTATAGGAGTTTATGGGAGTCAATGGAAATTGGTAGTAACTAGTAGTAACTGATTGGCGTTGATGGTAATCGATGTTATAGTTGGTGGGAATTGATGGGTAATCGATAGGAATTGATGGGAATCAATAGGAATTGATAGGCATTCATGGGAATCGACAGGAATTGATTGGAATTTATGGGAATCGACAGGAATTTGTGGAAATCAATGAAAATTGATAGGAATCGGTGGGAATTGAAAGAAATTTATAGAAGACCATAGGAATTGATTTGAATCAATTAAAATTGATAGAGATCGATAGGAGTTTATAGGAATCGATATAAATTGATATAAATTGATGGTAATTGATAGGCATTGATGGTAATCGATGTTATAGTTGGAGGGAATTGATGGGTAATCGATAGGAATGTAAATAAATTAATGGGAATTGATAGGAATTTATGGGAATCGACAGGAATTCGTGGAAATCAATAGAAATTGATAGGAATCGGTGGGAATTGAAAGGAATTCATGGGAGTCTATAGGAGTTGATAGGAATCAATGGAAATTGATAGGAATCGATAGGAGTTTAAAGGAATCGATGGAAATTGATGGTTATTGATAGGCATTGATGATGATCGATGTTATAGTTGGTGCGAGTTGATGGGTAATCGACAGGAATTGATGGAAATCAATGGGAATTGATAGGCAATTATCGGAATCGACCGGCATTTATAGGAATTTATAGAAATCGACAGGAAAATGTAAAAATCGATAGAAATTGATGAGAATCGATGGGAATTGAAAGGAATTTATGGGAGTCCATAGGAATTGATAGGAATCAATGAAAATTAATAGAAATCGATAGAAGTTTATGGGAATCGATAGAAATTGATAGAAATGGATGGTAATTGATTGGCATTGATGGTAATCGATGTTACAGTCATTGGGAATTGATGGGAATTAATGGGAGTTGACAGGAATCGATAGGAGTTTAAGGAATTGATAGAAATTGATAGAAATCGATGATAATTGATCGGCATTAATGGTAATCGATGGTATAGTTGGTGGGAATTGATGGTTATTCGATAGGAATTGATGGGAATCAATGGGAATTGACAGGAATTCATGAAAATCAAAGAAATTGATGGGAATCAATAAAAATTGATAGAAATCGATAGTAGTTAATAAGAATCAATGGGAACTGATGAGAATCGATAGAAATTGATGGGACTCGATGAAAAATGATGAGAACTCACAGAAGTCATCCCTGGGGGACGGGTGGGGGGGGGGGGAGGGTCACGTATTCTTGTATAATATACAAAAAAAAATCCCTGTCAAAATTGGAATCCCCAGCCAAAATAATTTTCGTCAAATAATCTCGAAAACCTCCACTATTCATCAGTTCATCTATTTCATCATTCATTTCTACGTTTTTATCTATCATTCATCCATTTCCCAAACAATATTTCCATACTTTTTAATCTCCTATATTCAAATCTTCAGATTTTTCCCCATCATTTAACTCTCCACTCGATTTCAACTCTACAATGACAAAATCCCTCAAGAAAAAGGATGAAAAATGCCTATCGTCCTTTCGAAAGAAAGGCAATATAAATTCAGCCGAGGTGTGAGGGAGGGAAAAAGTTCCGTCTTATCTCGCAATGGATTGTTGCGAAACGTGAAGAATATTATTATTCAAGTCTTACGCGAATCGTACGTTTCTTGCTTAATCATAGGGATCCGTTATTCGGCGGGGTGTTCCGGGGGAAGCCGAACGACGTGACTATTACAGATCCGCGGGTACGTAATGACGCGCATCTCACGTTCGCCGTGCCGGGAAATAAGTAAACGAAACCTCGTGCTCTTGGTCAAATATCAAATGCGATTAAGCCATTAATCAGAGCCGGGGTAATTCCATCCCGGGCGCGTCGATCATTAATTAGACACTCTAGTACGGGCTGGTTCCGTTTACTCGAGTTCGGCGTTTGCGGGGAAGAATTGTGGAATTCGTCATCGAACGCGATACTGTTGATCCGAACGTGTTTTTGAAGACTTGGGAGATCTCATTTGAAAATGATTGAAAAGACACGAGGGAGAGAGAAATTTTCGAATTTTAATGAGCAGGGGTGGTTGAAAATTTATGGAACCTATATAATCTGAGATGTTCAAAAATGTACGAAATATTCTAACTGTCAACAGTTACGTTGATTTCTCGAATTTTGAAAATTTTGGGAAACTCGAAAAGTTGCAATATTCCGAGAATTTCGAACATTTCAAGATTTCTCGATATTCTGAAATTTTTGAGAATTCTGAGAATTTTGTTAATTCTGATTGTGAGAATTAAGTAAATTTCTGAGCACTTGCGAATTTTGAAAATTCCAAAAAACTTGGAATTTTGAAAATGCTGCATAATTCTGAAGATTCATAATTTCGTTCATACCTAGAATTTTAAAAATTTTGGAAAACTCGAAAAGTTTCAATACTCCGACAATTCCAATCATTCCAAAAATTTTCAAAATTCTGAAATTTTCAAGAATTCCGGAAATTTTATTTATTTTGAGAATTAACTAAACTTCTGAACACTTGCAAATTTTGAAAATTCCAAAAAATCTGGAATTTCGAAAATTCAGCATAATTCTGAAAATTCAAGATACCTGACATTTTTAAATATTTCAAAATTTGAATATTCTATGTATTCTGAAACTTACAAACCATTTCAGATTTTTTTTATTCAAATTTCGGATATTAAAACTTAAAACTTCTCAACAAAGTTTATATAAGAATTCTCTGAGATCATTAGAATTCCAAAAATTACAAAGATATTGAAAATTCTGAACATTTTTAAAACGTATGAACCTCTGAGTTGTTCAAAAATTTACAAAATATTCTAAATTTCAACAATTTCGTTGATTTCTAGAATTTTGAAAATTTTGTGATACTCCAAAAGTTGCAATATTCCGAGAATTTCGAACATTTCAAGATTTATCGATATTCTGAAATTTTAAAGAATTCTTGAAATTTTGTTAATTCTGATTGTGTGGATTAATTAAATTTCTGAACACTTGCAAAATTTTGAAAATTCAAACAAACTTGGAATTTTGAAAAAACTGCATAACGCTGAAAATGTACAACTTCATTCATTTCTAGAATTTCGAAAATTTGGGAAAACTCAAAAAGTTTCAATACTCAGACAATTTCAAACATTTCAAGATTTCTCAAAATTCCAAAATTTTCAAGAATTCCGGAAATTTTATTAATTTTGAGAATCAACTAAACTTCTGAACACTTGCAAATTCAGAAAATTCTAACAAACTTGGAATTTTGTAAATGCAGCATAATTCTGAAAATTCAAGATACCTGCCATTTGTAAATATTTCAAAATTTGAATATTCGATGTATTCTGAAACTTAAGAACCATTTCAGATTTTTTTTAAATTCAAACTTCGGATTTTAAAACTCAAAACTTCTCAAAAAGTTCACATAAGAATTCCCTGAGTTCATTAGAATTCCAACAATTCCAAAAATATCGAAAATTTCGAAAATTTATAAAACGTATAAAACGCACAATCTGAGATGTCCACAAATTTACAAAATATTCCAACTTCCAACAATGTCGTTGATGTCTAGAATTTCGGAAATTTGGGAAAACTCGAAAAGTTTCAATACTACCACAATTTCGAACATTTCAAGATTTCTCAAAATTCCAAAATTTTCAAGAATTCCTAAAATTTCATTAATTTTGAGAATGAACTAAACTTCTGAACACTCGCATATTCACAAAATCCGAACAAACCCAAAATTTTGCACATACAGCATAATTCCGAAAATTCAAGATACCTGAAAATGAAAAAATTCCAAAAAATCTTTAAAATTCCCGGCACCGGGCAAAAAAACGATTAAAGCGCCGTCGGTTCCGTCTGGCCGTGAATGGACGTTTTACAAGAAAAACGCGTGTGTTTCGCGACCACATTCTATACGAGCTTTGCTAATATCGCTAAGTGCTCCCTCAGCCACTGGATGCACGCTCAGATACCCCGCATTTTCTCCTTTTGCTCCTTTTTCTCCTCTTATCCAGCGGTTTCCACCTACACACGCGAAAACCCCCCACTTTTCGTGATTACTTCCGATTTTATCTCGGACACACAGAAAAATCCGTGGATAAGCCTACCCCCCCCCCCCCCCCCCACAAGTGGATACCTTTTTTTTTCTTTTTGTTCTCTCTGTTTTTGTTATACAAAAGAGGCGAATTTGCGGCCATTCTGTTTTTGGTGCTGGGGTATATCAGGTACCTTTTCAGAAAGGTTTCGCGAGATGTGGAATTTGAATTTACGGGGTTTTCCGTGATGTAGGTTACGTCGGGAAAATAGTTAATGGAAATGAAGGAAAAATATTTGAATTTCAGGGGAAGTTTGTGATTGTTTGAAAAGGGTGAGCGCGAAATTATTGTTCTCTCTCTCTCTTGTCAAATGTATGTTCTCGTGAGTGGGAGAAGGACAGTTGCGTAGTTTTCGATTTTGGTGAAGTTTGGAAATCGTTGAATTTCTTGGAATTTGGAATCCTAGATATTTAATTCGTGGATATTTGAATTGAAACCGGAATTTTAAAGAATATCGATATTGTTGAAAACATTCGAAATTTAAAGATTTTGGAATATTAAGACAAATTTACGGAATTATTAACATTTTATAATTTGCTGGAATTGTGAAAATTTTGAGAATTCTTGAATGTTTGAAACTTTATAAATTTTTCAACTGTCCGAAATGATTAAAATCTTCTCAAAATTTGCAAATTTTGAAATATTAACACATTTTTAGAATTCTCGAATGTTCAGAACTTTATAAATTTTTCAACTGTCCGAAACGATTAAAATCATTCAAATTTCTGGATTTTTCAAAATTTGAAAAATTTGAAATATTTACACATTTTTTGGAATGTACGCATTTCATAATTTTATTAAATTGTGGGAGTTTTCAGAATTCTTGAATTTTTCGAAGTTGTAACATTTCCGAAATGTTAAAATTGTTCAAAATTTTCCGATATTTTCATAAGTATCAAAATTTTTTCAAACTTAAAAATTTTTATAATTTTCAAATTTTGAAACATTCACGAATTCTTCCGAATTATCAACATTTAATAATTTTTTAAAATTGTGAAAAATTTTTGAATCCTGGAATTTTCAGTGTTTAAAAATTTTCAAAATATCAAAAACGTTAAAAATATCCAACATTTTCGAAAATATGGAAATATTTTAAAATTTTCAATATTTTCATGAGTATCAAAATTTTTTCAAACTTCAAAGTTTTTAGAATTTTCAAATTTTAAAACATTCACGAATTCCTCCGAATTATCAACATTTCTAAAATTTTAAAAAATTTTCGAATCGTGGAATTTTCAAAATACAAAAATTTTCGAAATATCAAAAACGTTAAAAATGTCCAACGTTTTTGAAAATATAGAAACATTTCAAAATTTTCAATATTTTCATAAGTATCAAAATTTTTTCATAATTCAAAATTTTTAGAATTTTCAAATTTTAAAACATTCAAGAATTCTTCCGAATGATTAACATTTCATAATTTTCTAAAATTGTGAAAATTTTTAAAATCCTGGAATTTTCAAAGTATACCAATTTTCAAAATATCAAAAAACGTTAAAAATGTTCAACATGAAAATATGGAAATATTTCGAATCTTAAAAATTTTTAAATATTCACATTCTGAATTATCAACATTTCATAATTTTCTAGAATTGTGAAAATTTTCAGAATTCTGGAATGTTCAAAGTTTCCAAATTTTCATAATGTCTAAAACGTTCAAAATTTTCGATATATTCATAAGTATCAAAATTTGTTCAAACTTACAAATTTTTAGAATTTTCATATTTTTAAACATTCACGAATTCTTCCGAATCATCAACATTTCATAATTTTCTGAAATTGTAAAAAACTTTTGAATCTTGGAATTTTCAGTGTATAAAAATTTTCAAAATATCAAAAACGTCAAAAATGTTCAAAATTTCCGAAAATATCGAAATATTTCGAATCTTGAAAATTTTTAAATATTCACAATTTTTCTGAATTATCAACATTTCATAATTTTCAGGAATTTTACAAATTTTCAGAATTCTGGAATGTTCGAAGTTTCCAAATTTTCATAATGTTTAAAACGTTCAAAATTTTCGAAATCTTCAAAAATTCTAAAATTCTCAAAAAAATTCCAAAATTGTCATCTAAATTCTCACAATTTTAGAATCCACTAATTCTCACAATTTTCAAAAATAACAAAATCATTCAAATATCTGGAATTCCACATAATATGTGGAATATTATTCTGAAAATGCCATAAATCCTAAAAATTTCCACACCCATCAAAATTATCAACATCCTCCGACTTTTGAAAATTCTACAAATTTTCTAAATAGCCCTCAAAAATTTCACAACATTTTATCACATCGAAATTTCGTATATCACATGTTTTCAGATTGTTAAAAAAAAAACTTGCAAAAATCATTGGCCGGATTCGTATCAAACTCCGGGGCAACAATGGAACAATGCAAAAAGGTTAGCGCGAGCTTAAACGGCAAAATGAAGAAGTAATTATTCTAATGGAAGCTTTGAGGGGATTGTGAACGAGACAAGTGCAGTAATCCATGAATAATAATACCCCCTCCCACCCCCCCCCCCGCCCAACCCCCACCCCCCTTTTGCCACCTTGCACGTTGTCTCCGCTTTTGCTAATATTATGTTAAACTCTCTAATCCCTCGAACGTTGGTGAGCGGAATTACAGGTACGCTAATTATTCTTGCGATTGTCTTCGAGAATACCCCGTTTCAGGGGAGATTTTCGAGAAAATTTGAAAATTTCAATCAAAAACGAGACAAAAATGAAGTTTTTGGTGTTAAGGTTGAGGGCAACAAAATTCTTCGTAATTAATCATATGATTATTGATAAAATTTATATTATAACAATGAGTCGGAAAATTCGATTTTTTCTGCGATCTGCGAAATGAAAATTTTTGAGAATTTCGGATTTTTGAAGAAATTTCGAAATTTCAATCAAAAACAAGACAAAAATGAAGTTTTTGGAGTTTAGGTGGAGGGAAAAAAAATTCTTCGTAATTAATCGTATGATTTTTGATATGATTTATGTTATAACAATGAGTTGAAAAATTCGATTTATTCTGCGATCTACGAAATTATTGGGAGTACAAATAGAAAACCGCCGTTTTTTCCGCAAAAGTCAGGTTTAATTATAAAAATATAGTTACATCAAAGTCAATTAAAGTATTGTCCATCGCTGGCCACAACTTTTTGCCATCTTTCTGGCAGCATATGAATCCCGTCTCGAAAAAACCGCTCGTCTTTTGACGCGATCCACGA
>JAPYZK010002803.1:0-15114 GCA_030522785.1 Platygaster equestris | reverse complement strand
AGAATTTTTGAAATTTTCAGAATTCTCAGAACGTGTAAATTTGTTTGAATAATGTGAATTTCTAAAATACTCGAAATTTTTGAATTTCCAAGAAATTTCTGAAAATTTTTATAATTTCGGAAATTTCCTGAAATCCTCTTAATTTGTGAATTTTTGAAATTTTTAGAATTCTTAGAATTCTCGGAATCCTCAAATTTGTTTAAATAATGTAAATTTCTAAAATACTCGAAATTTTTTAATTTACAACAAATATCCCAATTCATCAAATTTTCCAAATGCCCAGAATGTTTGAAATTTGTTAGAGATACTAAAAATCAAGTAATTATTGAAATTTACAAAATTTTCAGAGTTCTGAGAAATTTCTAAATTTGTCTAAAAAGTTTTATAGAAAACTTAAAAAACTACTGACAAAAAAAACAACAGTCAATACAATTCCGCAACATCGTAAACAGAAGGAATTTATTTCGTGAGCTCACAGTGAGTTCACACGTGAGCTCACAGTGAATTCACTATTACCTCACCGTGAGCTCACAGTGAGTTCACACGTGAGCTCACAGTGAATTCACTATTACCTCACCTGAAGGCGAAAATTTCCATTTCACTCCGAGCTCACAATGAGCTCATTGTGAACTCACTGGTTGACTGGGTTACTAGAAGTATCGATTTTTGTGTTTCAACTTCGTTAGGATTGTAGGAGTTGAAAATTCGCAATGTTTTTGGCAAATGATTGGATAGTTGATTGGACTTGCGTTTGAATTTTCGCGTGGATCAAATTTGTCAATGGGTTTAAAGTGGCGTCAGCTGATGTTTGTTTTTATAGCAGATACTTGGTTATTTCGAGATCGTTCATACAATAACTATCTTAGGATATTATTAATTATATTTATATATATAGATGAGTGACGGTGGGTTTTGTTGAGTCGATTCGTTGACGACCATGGTGGAGGTATTTTCTTCGTTTTCGCGAGTTATGGGGATTTTTGGGGTTCTTTTTTTTATGGGTATGAAAAATAGAATGATTTTTCTCAGATCAAGGCTGCAATTATTGAAAATTATCAGGTTTTTTATCCACCTTTCATAAAACACAAAAAAAATTAAAATCTCCGAGAAAATGAACATCGAAACATTTATAGACATTCAAAAACTAGTAAAAAATACAATCAAAATCCCCGGAACTCACCGAAACACCGAAAATCTCGCAAAAAAGTCCAGGGGAGCGAAAAATTTCTCCGTCTCATCTCGAAACCCAAAAAAATCCGCAGTCACACCGGCGATGATGATAATATATTACACGTTTAATGCTTATATATATTTGTATATGATCAGATGATAGAGCAAAGCACTTTGACGAGAATCAACAGCGTCGCAAGTATTTCAAACAAAATTCCCTCGCGACCACAATGGACACGAATCTCAAAATAATTTTTAAGATTCTGGTCAAAGAGTGAGCTAGCGTGACACTCATGATGACACGAGCCCATTACACATACACACACACACTTACACGTACACATCGCTAAATGTTGAAAATATTTTAGATATATTGATAAGACACGATAGTAACTATCACGTGAATGTACTATGACGATGAGATAAACAAAATAGCATCAATCCATCAATAATAATGGTATAACTAATACGCGAGATTTGTGTAAAGAGCGTGGAAAACGTTTTTTTCTTCACTCTAACCTCAAAATTGGTACTTTGAGTGTATTTTTCGGCCATCGTGAAGAAAAGTATTGTGTCGCGCACGCTGGCAATTGTCGATTTTGACAAAATGATTGCGGCACGAGGCGAAGGCGAGTGCCGCAACCCTTCATTTCGTCAAAATCACCAATTTGCTTGCACAGCAATGTACTATTTTCCGAGGTTATTATGTATGCTCTGACGAAATTTGCGTGAATTCAACGTTGAACAGTCACTTGGAGGCAGTCATCGTGACGATTCGGGAATGTGGTTGTACTCGGGGTGACGGTTTTGTGGTGAATTTGAGATGAATTTTGGTTATTCTCTCCGTTTTTGGGATCATGTGCTTTCAAGTGTGTCGGGTAAAAGACATGTCGCGCGTGAAATTGATTCGACGATGATTCGTGGTCTCGAAAATATCGTTGGAATTGTATTCCGGAAATGTCTGATTTTCGATATTTTGACACCAACAGGGGCGGACGCAGAAAAAATTTTCGGGAGGGGTTTTCGAGGAAAATGTTTTTAATTTTTGAAATTCATGGAATTTGTGAAATTTTTGTAATTTTTGAGATTCTTGGAATTTTTGGAATTCTCGTAATTTTCGGAATTTCTGCGATATTTGATATTCTCGGAATTTTTACATTTCCAAATTTTGGGAACTTGGAAAATTTTTGTAAATTTTCGAATTTTTTGGAATACTTAAGACTTTGAATGTATACGAATTGTTTGAAATTCTGAAAATGTTGCAAATTCTCTGAATTTTCACGAATTTCATAACTTTTGACATATTTGGACTTTAAAAAATTTAACGAATTCTCAAAATCTTTAAAATGCTCAGTTTTTTTTTTTTTTCGATTCATTAGATTCTTCAAGAAATGAGAAAGTTTCAGAAATTTGAATGATTTTTGAGATCTGTAAAATTCTCAAAGCTGTTGGAATTTGAAAAACTTTCAAAATTACTATAGTTTTTGAAATCCCTGAAGTCGTTGGGATTTCGGAATTCTCAATTTTTTACATATTTGCAAGTTTTCTGGAGTTACAAAAGTTTGATAATTTTTCGAGACTTTCGTAATCTTTAAAATTTCCAAAATTTTCTTTTTTTTCGAATTACTTGGACATTTAGAAATCAACAAAATTTCTAAAATTATAAAAAATTCAAAAACTCCGATTTCCTAAAAATTCCATCATTTTCGGAAGTTTCGGACTATTCATAATTTTCACAATTTGGTCAAAAATCGTAATTTTGAAGTTCATAATTTTTAAATCCACGTACAATTTTTTTACTTCTAAATTTCTAATCATTTTTCTTACAAAAACAACTGATCTTTTTCAAATTTCGAGAGGGATTTCAACCCCCCGCCCCCCCCCCCTTCCTCCCCCTCAGTGGTCGCCTCACGACACCAAAATTCAATTTACGTTTATTGATGCCAAAAATCAATTCGATTCTTTTTTACTCAAACTTAATTTTTTTGCTGTCAAATTGAAAAAAAAAACTGTCGAATCATTCATATTTCCGAAAATAAAAACAACCTAATGATTCGAAAAAAAAAACGACAATATAGGAAAGAACTTGGTTGATTGCCAGGGCATATCATAGCGAACTTCTCGATATCTCCGGAGGCCGCGAATCGCCGGCGGGCTTTTCTACCTAAACGTAAGGATTGATTTTTGTAAAAAGGTTACAAGTATAGCGTATCGAGGAATAATCGACTTAGTTAAAGAAAAAACCGTGAGAGAGGGAAAAATTGAAAATATACGTCCTTTGTGTAGAAAAAAATGTCCAGGATGAGAGATAATGATGATGAAGATGACGATAATGATCAGGGTAGGCCTTATTTTTGCATTTTCCAAGTTGCTGAAGCGTAGTGTATACCACGTTTTTTTAAAATGAAATTCATGGAACACACAAAAAAAATGGGAAATTTTTCAAATCGTTGTTGAGCTCTAATTCTCGTAAATGTGTACGTATAAACGCTTTACACGCAATGCAAGTTGTAATCTTTCGCGGTGGGCATAGATAAGGCGCGTTAGGAAAAAGACGGGGAATACTCTTTTTTGTAAATTTCATTTACGAATGTTTTGACTTATATTTGCCGCAATTTTTTTTTTTTTTTTTTTTTTTTTTGAAAAGGGAGAAAAAATGGCGAATACTCTCGATTATTTCGCGGCGTTCGAATACTCACGTTATTTTGGGTATTTTTGTGCATCAAAAGCAGGTATATGCAACGTATATGCAATATCATAAAAGTGCATATTATACAAAGTGGCACTACCGAGGCAAAGGCAATAAGAGATTATTTGATATTCGCCAAAGATATGGTTTTCAACCTTTTTCGTGACGTTTCGAGGATGTGCTATTTTGTTTAATCGAAAGCAAAACTTGGCTAATCTTTCCTGTAAGATTATTTTTCTTAGGTCAAAGACTCGTAGGATTATTCATTATATTGTATTAGGATTTTATACTGTAATGAGAGCTGCAACTGTATGGATTCGAAAAATTGCGCAAAAAATTTACGTATTTTCCATTGTATGTGAACTCGTTTCGGCTGTTTCTGACCATGTTTTTTTCTATAATCATCGAGTTATTGTGTTTGTGGATGTATGTAATTTTACTTATCAATAAACAAACCTTGAAAATCCGAGTCGTTTTTCACTACGTTGCTGTTCGTCAAGGACTTAGCCAGAAATTTCGTTCGGGAGGGGATGAGGAGATTTTTACTCGAAATTGATTCAACAAGTTCAAAAAGTAAAGTTTTATCAGAGAGTTATGAGAATTTCTTGAATTCTTAGAATTTTCGAAACTTTTTGTCATCTCTGACATTTCCGAAATTTTTGGAGTTATTAAAATTGTTGAAATTCTCTAGACTTTTGAAATTCTCAAAATACTCCAAACTCTGTAAATTCGTGAAATTGTTGAAAATGGAAATATCCTTTTTCGCAATGTGCTAGATTTTTTTAATTTCCCAGAATTTCGGAAATTCCGAAAATGTCATCTAGTTTTTCAACTTCGTAAAATCTCTAAAAAAAAGGCTCCTCCCTACATCTCGAAAAAACGAATTTCGAAAATTTCAATTCCATCTTTCACTTCCATCAGACGCAGGAGAGGAAAAAGAGACCCCAAAACTTGCGCTGTATTAAGAATTTTAATAATCAATATTGTCGGATATATAATACATAATACGAATCGAGACATTATGGACATAGGCGTAGTAATACGACAAATGACGCAGCTCTGTCAACAAAAGTACGAGTACTTTGTCTGTCCTTATCCTTTCATCGTTCGACCCCTTGGCCCGAACGAGACGAGAAGTGAGATTCGTCAATTCTTTGAACGTACTGCATTTTCGTATTCGTTTATTTCGTCTTCATCTGCCACCACTATCACCACCTTGAACTCTGTTTTTCCACCATTTTCCTGGCGTATTACGCTAAGTTAGTCCTAATCCCTGATGTATAACATGAACTTGGTTCATTAATTTATTGTAAAAAAAAGGACTGTCGAAGAAAACGTATTCGCAGCGGACCACGAGTAGTCCGACAACTATAACCATACGTCTTGATTCCCTAAAATTGCTCGCAACTAAACCACCATTCGCTCGTCATCAATTATATTTTCCGCGCGCTCTTCTGCCTACTTTGTACAACCATACTACAGGATTCGCTACACGTAGCTTCGTAAATATTCGACAAATATATATTTCATGTTCTTGTGTATTCGTTGCATCGCATGTATATCATATATATGTATATATATCATCATCATAAATTCCATCACTAATATTTCTCAGCGATGATTATAATCGCACTATATTCCCTTTGCTGCCGTTATTGTTACTTCTGCGGTAGGCGTCAAATCCTTCAGCTGTATAATATACGTGTTTTTGAAGTTCACAGTTTTTGAAAGCTCTTTTTTGAGTATTTTTAATGGATTTACCACATTTGCTATGAGATTTATGGATTGTGGAATGAAAACTGAGGTGGATATTGAACTTTTCGAAGGGTTATTCCCTTAGAGAACGACGACCTATATTCGACATACATAAGATCTATAAATGACCTATATGTAACTTATATAGGTGACCCATAATCGCCATATAAAACACATGTATATGACCTATGGACGACCTATTTATGACCTATAAACGAGATATATAAGACCCCAAACGACCTATATGCAACGCTCCCACCTATATGTGAGTGCATTGGTGTATATAGGTTATATATAAACGCAGTATAGGCCAGATGGAGGTGAGATATATGTGGCTTACTTGTAAAAAATTTAGGAGTAACATACATGGCATATATATGTTGTTTATAGGTCATATATACGTCATAAATATGCCAAATATGTCTCAATTATATGGGGATACGTCAAGATCCATAACACCGTCCAAAAACTTATCTGCGCATGCGTGAGTTAGGTTCGCTGAAATTCTCTATGGCGGGAGATTTGAAATTATGTGTGCAGTATATCTATGTATATGCGATTTTCCCTAGGAAATTTCAGCGAACCTAACGCGCGCATGCACAGGTGAGTTTATGGACTGTGTCGTTATGGATCTTGACGTATCCCCAATTATATGGCGTTTATAGGTGCTATGTTTGTCATATAGGTCGTTTATACATTTTATATAGGTCAAATATAGGTATTCGTTCTCTAAGGGTTTGAGTTTTGAATTTTGTTTTTTTTCGTTTTCATTATACAATATGAATGATGTTGGGGCTTTGATTCTATTTTTGGATGATGTGAAATGGAGTTATGCTTGAGTTCAACCGTCTTTCCGGGAGTAACAAATTAATTTTAGCCGTTAGGGTTTGTTGTTTTTTTATTCGTCGTTTAATATTAACAAAGCGGAGGTGGCCCGGGGCTAGTAATTATTTTCGTTCTCGAGTCGCGTTTAGTAGGATTTCTTGTGTGGTTTGTGGATTACTGAATTTTTGCGGGTTCTTCTGGATGCTGGATCCTGAATTTGATAGATTTTCGTATTTGCCTGATTAAGAAACAAAAATCATGAAATTATTTCGAAGTTATTTGAAAAAAATAGCATTTCAAAGCATTTTGGTATTTACGATGTATTAGAAATTTATGTAATTATGCAAGGTCGTAAAATTTAAACATTTTCAAGAAATTTGCGCAGGGGTGAACGCAGAATAAATTTTTGGGAGGGGTTTTGAAAAAATGTTTCCTAATTTCCGAAATTATTGCAATTTGTGGTATTGTCGTGATTTTTGTAATTCCGAAATGACTTTTTGAAATTCTCGTTATTTTCGAAATTTCTGGAATGTGTAATATTCTCGTAATTTTTCAAATTTCCCTGAATTCTCGGAACTTCCAAGATTTTTGGATTTTTTGGAGTACTGTAACCTTTGAATGTATACGAAATGTTTGGAATCTTGAAAATTCTAGGAATTCTCTGAATTTTCGAAACTTTTATTATTTTTGGCATATTTGGACTTCATGAAATTTTACAAATTTCCAAAATTTTCAAAATGCTCGGATTTTTTAAGATTTTCAGATTCTTCACAAATTTATAAAGTTTAAAAAATATAATGACTTCCGAGATCTTCGAAATCTCAAAGTTTTTGGAATTTCCAAAATTTCCAAAATTACTATAATTTTTCGAATCACTGAAATTGTTAAAATTCCACAAGTTCTCCAGAATTACGAAAGTTTCATAATTTTTCGAGATTTTCGTAATCTTCAAAATTGCCAATAATTTCGGTTTTTTGAAATTATTTTCACATTTTTAAATTAACGAAATTCCTCGAATCATAACAAACTCTGAATTTTCGAAAATTTCATAATTTTTGAAGGTTTTAGATTATTCGAAATGTTCAAAATTACTATAATTTTTCGAATCACTGAAATTCTTAAAATTCCACAAGTTCTCCAAAATTACGAAAGTTTCATAATTTTTCGAGACGTTCGTAATTTTCCAAATTTCCGAAATTTTCGGTGTTTTAAAATTATTTTCACATTTGCAAACTAACGAAATTCCTGAAATCATAACGAACTCTGAATTTTCGAAAATTCCATAATTTTTGAAGGTTTCCAATTATTCGAAATGTTTAAAATTTTGTCAACTATTTTAATTTTGGAGTTACTAATTTTTTCAATCCACCTATAATTTTACAAAAATTTTCAAGTTCGAAATATTGAATGTCAAAGATTTCAAACCACACATTTGTTCCTTTTTTAAATGTCCACTCATTTCACTTACAGAATACATTTTTAAACCCTCAAAACCCCCCTCTGCGTTCGCCCCTGAATTTTCTGAATAATTGCTGTCAATGTAAGGAAAGTATAAATTAGACAATGAATTAAATTGACAATGAATTTTTACATGAAAATCCATGAAAAACGAAGATCAACATCACAGAAAATTTCCCTCAATGATCAGGTTCACACGGAACGACTCACATCGATCCCCACACGACAAATCAGTCCTCAAAAAGCGCGAGTTATATTGTCCGACGTTCAACTGGCCCTAAAAATGAGCCAAAGGACGGTATACACGATTTCGATAAAATTCCAACGCGACCACGAGACAAGCATCCGAACGTTTACTTACAAGCACTTCAATTTTCGGTATCCCCTACTTTTCTTCCATTCCGTAATTTTTGTTGTTTCGAATTCGGAAGCTCAAGATTTCCCAAAAAAGAAAAGTAGATATCAAAAATCGCTATCACGCTCCTAAAAACACGACCGTATCATGAAAAACTATCGTAGTACGTAGATAGAAAAATGTTGTTCCGCGCTGAAATTGGAAAATCCCGACGCGAAAACTTGTAATGCACTTTCGGTTCAAGGCAGCTCGAGATACTATACAAAAACTCGAATTCGTCCAACTTTTCATTTGAAAATAAAAATGCTTCCGAAAAATTCATCGTAATTTGTGTCTCTCGATGCGATCCGACGTGACGATTTTTCTACCCCGCGACAAAAATTCGTCCGCAGCAAATGATACGTAACAAAATATTTACTCTATATCTACAGCATTTTCGATAACCCCTTAATTTGACAATACACTGTACACGCGCTCGTTTGTAAAAGGTGCAATTTTGTACAATTGTGAAGTAGGAAAATTACGAAGATTTTTTTACGTAAATTTTTTGAACTGTATTTTCAGAAAAATTTCATGTCAATGTAAGGGCTTAGTTACTCTCCGTTAGCAGCTAAAAAATGGTGTTTTCCACTTATGTTTTTTCATAGTTTCAGCTGCATTTTAAACAATACAGTAATTGACATTTTAGTTTATTGACACAGTTGTTGTTGCAATTTTCGTTTCATAGCTGTACAAAATCATCCTTAACTACGTTTGGCGTTACTTTAGAATCTACACGAATATTTTACAGTTTTATGTATACATTGAATATACATTTCGTAAAATGTCAACAACTGTAAGGTTTTTTTTTTCCAAGTTATCAATGTACACGCACTACTAAGCTAAAAAAAACGCGCGAATTTTCCCGGACCACCATTTTCGCGAGTCTCGATTCTACGAGAAATTATTTATTACTCTAATCAGTACAGCTATGATAAATTGTACGAAAACTGATCCTCGTTTTTATCGAATTGATTCTACCCTCATAAATGAAAAAACTTCACGAGCTTCGAGTTGTGAAAAAAACTATTTAATTGAGCAACGATTCAATTTGGTGAGCATTATTCCACCAGCAGATCAATTCTCTTACAATTTATGAATATTTTGCAATAGCTCGGTTTCTTGGCATCCAAATGTCTCTCAAAAATCTATCTTATAACAACCTCTTTTTTGTTGTTGCTTTTATCGAGTTTCTAATTTTCAAGCTTGCGTGGTGTACAAATATCAAGCCGTTATATATATATATTTCTCAATTTGTCAACTATGAGCATCACAGCTACAATTTCAAATCACTACTCGAAAAATTGTCGTCGTATTCAATATCCAATGAGAATACGAACGCGAGTCTTTTTATCACTTTTGCGGAGCAACGATTTGCGTCGCTTCGATATTGCTGAGTTTATTTACAAGTTGGGTTGTTTTTTATATTTTTGATGGGAACAATTTTAACTGTAGTATGAGCGAGTAGAAATTATATCGAACAATTTTGGTCACAATTGGACTTTTGAAGACGTCTGTTGTTTCGTAAGAAAATTTTTTTGTAAATCGAGTCGTATAAAATTTAGACGCCTTTTTTTGTGAAAAATTTTTGTTGAATCAAGCACGTAGCCAGGAAATTTGAAGAATATAGATCATTGCAAAAAAGTATGTTTAAAAAAAAAATAGTCGAATAATACTAATTTTCACAAGTGTTGAAGTTTTGGAGAAACTTGATAATTTTTAACATTTTCAACATTTCAAGATTTTTAACAATTTTTAGAATTTTTAGAGTTTGGAGGATTTCGAGAATTTCACAAGTTTTTAGAAATTTGAAAATTGTCAAAATTTCAAAAATTTTGAAAAATTCCGAAGTATTGAAAAGTTCTCAAATTTCTTAAAATTCACCATATTTTGGGAAGTCTTGAAGATACAAAAATTTTACGAATTCTTAACATTCGGAGAAACTTGATGAATTTTAATATTTTTTACATTGCAAGATTTTCAGAAATTTTGAGAATTTTCAGAGTTAGGAGGAATTCGAGAATTTTACAACTTTTTAGAAATTTGAAAATTGTCGAAGTTTCAAAAGTTTCAAGTTTTCAAAAGTTTTCAAAATTCTGAAAATTCGCCATATTTTCAAAATTCTTGAAAATACGAAAATTGTACGAATTCTTAACATTCCGAGAAACTTAATGATTTGGAATATTTTTAACATTTCAAGATTTTTAACGATTTTGAGAATTTTCGAAGTTTGAAGTATTTCAAGAATTTTGGAAGTTATTGGAATTTTGAACATTTCAAGAATTTCAAAATTTTCGCGGATTTCAGGGATTTGTGAAAGTTTCGAAAATTCTGGAAACTTACAATATTTTCATAATTTTTGAAAGTACGAAAATTGTACGAATTCTTTACATTTCGAGAAACTTGATAATTTGGAACATTTCGAGATATTCAACAATATAGAGAATTTCGAAAGTTTTTAGTTTTTCGACGATTTTCAGAATTCCAAAAATTTTAGAAATTTCAGAGATTCTAAAAAGTTTCGAAAATCTTGAGAATTAAGGCAGTTTTCATAATTCTTGAAATTTTGAAAATTTTACGAATTTCCAAAATTTGGGAAAACTTTTGTTTAGTTGGAAAATTTTTGACATATCTCAAGATTTTCGACTATTTTGAAGAATTTTAAAGTTAAGAGGATATAGGAAATTTTTTAATTTTTCAGAATTCTCAAAATTTTCAGAATTTCGAAAATTCTGGAAATTTCAGAGATTTGTAAAAGGTTTTAGATATTCTGAAAATTCACAGTACTTCTATAATTATTGAAATTCCGAAAATGTTACGAATTTCTCAAACTTTAAGCAACTCGATAATTTTAAACATTCCGAACATTTCAAGAATTTCAACAATTTCGCGAATTTTCATAGTTTGGAGTATTTCGAGAATTTCAACAATTTTAATAATCTCAAAAATTTAGTAAAAGTCAGAGATGTCAAAAAGTTTTGAAAATTCTAAGAATCCAGGAAATTTCCATAATTCTCTGATAAAACTTCTCTTTTTGAACTTGTTGAATTATTTTCGAGTAAAAATCTCCTTAGCCCCTCCCGAACGAAATTTCTGGCTACGTTCTTATCCTAAATGGTTACCGATTGCATTGTAGTTTGGTGTTTTCGGTGTATAAAAGTGAAATTTTGAGTAAAAAACTTTTCTGCGCTACAGATTCGTATTGACCACGTGAGAGAAATCAATTCAGATATCAATTTTCTTTCATGCTAGAAGAAATGAACGAAGCAGTTACAGTCACATCAGCCGATTTCGCACCCGTTTGGGACCTTCAATTCTCGGACAAATGCCGTTCTATCGGACTTTAAACAGACATTTTGAGCACAGATTTTCGAATTCAAATATTCGCACCGTCTTAATTTGTTCGATTGAAAAATTCACGAGAATAAATTCCTACTTTTTATGATTCTCGTTTCCACAAATCTGCAGAATTTTTCATCACGAAACAGTTCCTGCAATATTCAAAATTTTCTTGATCATTTCGTATCAAAACATGTTCCTTTTCGAATACAAAAAAATTCAAAACATCAAAAATTCCTCGAATTCGCATTTTCCAGATACAATTCACAAATGATCACCCATTTTCTGCACCTTCATAATTCAATCACTGGAAAATCCAAATTTCTGAAAACATCCTTGAAGGTCCCAAAACGACGTCTGCCCCTCAAACAGTAAAACTTCAACTGGAAGGAGTACAGCATTAAATATTTAGCCATAGTAGTATAATTAGTAGTGTGTTAATTAGCCGCAGTATTAGCTTTAGGTCAGTAGTAAAATTATTCGTGGTGGTGAAGATGGTGGTAGTTCAATAGTTATTACGTAGTAACAGTAGTATAGCAATTATAATCATTATTGTAGTATTAGTAGTTGTAGCGTTAGCAATAGTAACTCTATCAGTAGTAGCAGCAGCGATATTAAACATTACTTCAATTAGTTCGCAGTTTACGTATACTCGTTATTTGTTCATTACCATCAATGCTACTGATTAATGTTATCATTGACGCGTATAGGTTATTGCTGCCGCTATTACTTACATAAGTACTTTTCCTGGTTCCTTCTTATGCCGGTCGATAGGGTGATGATTTTTTGCGATTATACAACATTTTTCAGTATACATTACCATCGAACTTGTAGATTTTCAGCTTCTGGCGGACTTTGGAAAAATGGGGAACAATTGTTGGTTTTTCATAGTTTTTCGAGTTGAAAAAAACCACGCTGAATTTTTATTCACTGTTTTGGATTTTGAATTTGACATTTTTTCAATGTGATGGGATTTTCGGATTCTAGATTTTTCCTGGTCATTTTGGAATTTGAATTAGTGACGGAAGTAATTTCAATACTTGGTATAATAAATTAAATATATTCGAATTTAATTTGTTGAATTCGAATCCAAAAACTTGGAAAATGTCTTATTCCAAGAGCTTAGAGATATGGATAAATTTCAACAGGGGCGAACGCAGAGTGGGGGGGAGGGAGTTAGGGGTTGAAATCACCCCCGGAATTTGAAGAAGAATTGATTGTTTTTGTAAGTAAAATGATGATGATGATGATTATTATTTATTATCAATTAACGGGCATAGCATAATTATTATATGATTAGAAATGTAGAAGTGAATAGAAATGATTAGAAATTTAGGAGTAAAAATATGTGGGCTTTGAAATCTTAGAGATTCAATATTTTGGACTTTCATGTTTGTGTGAAGTTATATGTGAATTCCAAAATCCAGAAAATTCAAAAATTATAAATTTTGAAAACATTGTGAAAATGTTGTATAGTCCGAAATGTCGGAGAATTATGTAATTTTTGAAAATTCAGAGTTTTCGGATTTTTTATGATTCTAGAAATGTTGTTGATTTTCAAATGTTCAACTAAATTGAAAAAACCGAAAATTTTGGAAATTTCGAAGATTACGAAAGTCTTGAAAAATTATTAAACTTTTGTAACTCCAGAAAACTTGCAAATAAGTAAAAAATTGAGAATTCGGAAATTCCAACGATTTCGGTTATTTCAAAAATTATAGTATATTAAAAATTTTCTAAATTCCAAGAAGTTTGAGAATTTCGGAGATCTCGAAAATCATTAAAATGTCTAAAACATACTAATTTCTTAAAGAATCTAATAGACTTAAAAAATCGGAACATTTTGAAGATTTTGAGAATTCGAACAATTTTTTCGAGTCAGAATTAAAAAATTAGAAATTTCGAAATTACAAATTTTGACAACATTGTGAAAATTTTGAATAGTCCAAAACTTCCAAAAATTATGAAATTTTTATGAATTCAGAGTTTTCGGATTTATTATGATTCTAGAAAAGGAGTTTAGAAATTCCAACGATTTCAGTGATTTCAAAAATTATAGTAATTTTGAAAATTTTCTAAATTCCCAAAACTTTGAGAATTTCGGAGAGCTCGGAAATCATTCAAATTTCTAAAACTTACTTATTTCTTGAATAATCTAATAAACCTGAAAAATCAGAGCATTTTCAAGATTTTGAGAATTCATAAAATTTTGTAAAGTCGAAATATGGCAAAAATTATGAAATTTTTAAAAACTTTTCACAATTCTAGAAATTTTGTTGATTTTCAAATGTCAAGTAATTCGAAAAGACTGACAATTTTGGAAATTTCGAAGATTACGAAAGTCTCGAAAAATTATCAAACTTATGTAACTCTAGAAAACTTGAAAATCTGTCAGAAATTTAGAATACAAAAATTCCAACAATTTCAGTGATTTCAAAAATTATAGTCATTTTGGAAATTTTTCAAATCCTAACAACTTCGAGAATTTTGGAGACTCGGAAACTCGGAAATCATTAAAATTTCCAAAACTTTCTAAATACTTAAAGAATCTAATAAACTCAAAAAATTGGAGCATTTTGAAGATTTTGAGAATTCGTAAACTTTTTTCAAGTCCGAATATGTCAAAAATTATTAAATTTTTGGAAATTCAGAGAATTTATAACATTTTCAGAATTTCGAACATTTCGTATGAATTCAAAGGTTTGAGCATTCCAAAAGATCCGAAAATTTACACAAATTTTGGGAGTTCCGAAAATTTGGAAATCATAAAAATTACAATAATGTTACACATTTCAGAAATTCCGAAAATTCCGAGCATTTCTAACATTTTTAGAATGTCAAACATTTCGCAAACATTCAAAGGTTTGAGCATTCCAAAAGATCCGAGAATTTACACAAATTCGGGGACTTCCGGAATTTTGGAAATTATACAAATTACAAGAATATTACACATTTCAGAAATTCCGAAAATTCCGAGAATTCCTAACATTTCCAGAATTTCAAACATTTCGTATGCATTCAAAGGTTGGAGGATTCCAAAAGATCCGAAAATTCTCACAAATTCAGAGTTCCGAAATTTTGGAAATTATGAAAATTACAATAATATTACACATTTCAGAAATTCCGAAAATTCCAAGAACTTCAAAAATTTCAAGAATCGCAAAAATTACGAAAATTTCACAAATTCCAAGAATTCCGAAAATTAAGAAACCTTCCTTTCAAAACCTCCTCCCAAAAATGTCTCCCGCGTTCGCCCCTGAATTTGAAATTCTTCCCACTCACAAACACACCCAGATCAGCTTTCCCCCCAAAAACCCACAAAACCTATCTCTCCATTCGCCAAAAACCCGCCAGAATCGATGCACGAAGAAAAAACCAACACAACCCGAAGAAGCAGAAAAGGACAAAGAAAGAAAAACCCGTCACTGAATAACCGATATCTTATTCCGATCAATCTCTCCCGTCAACTGAACAAAACGATAAA
>JAPYZK010002802.1:0-13243 GCA_030522785.1 Platygaster equestris | reverse complement strand
AAAAATACTGATATCAACCCGATTCAACCGTCGGTCAGATTTAAATCACATATCCAACTAGTCCCATACAAAAAAGTAACAAAAAGCCCCGACAAACCACTTTTTATTAGCATGTCAAAACTCAAAAAGTTCGATATAATATTATGAAATCCGATCAGCCCACATTACTAATGAATAAGGTAATGTTCCACTTATATCGTCTAAAACGTGTGAAAACGTGTAAAAACATGAAGATAAACGGTTTTTCGGGGCTTTTTGTTACTTTTTTGTATGGGACTAGTTGGATATGTGATTTAAATCTGACCGACGGTTGAATTGGGTTGATATCAGTATTTTTTGTGATTTACAACAATAAACTTATTTCCATCCTGTGTTGCCCGACAACCTTTTTTACTTTTTTAAAGTATTTTTTTGTGGATTCAATATTCCCGAAGAAATGGGCAAAAGTCACGGGCTAATTCGTCTTGTGCATAACGCTTGTTGCAGAGTCAACGACCGTATAATATCCGCGAACGGAGTATCATTGGAGGGCGCTGATTATGGCGCGGCTGTACGAGTTCTCCGCGATTCCGGTTCGACGGTTTTGTTGGTCGTCAAAAGGAGGAGGGCTTCCTCCAATTCCCCAGGTTCGCCCGGGTGCTCGGCGCCCCAGAGCCACCGGCTGACTCTCGTCAGGAACAACAAAAAAGATGGTTCGTAAGAAATTGAATTCCCATTTCTTATGATGAGGTTATTACCTCATACAATTTTCACAGGGAATTTTTTGCTTTACTCTGCAGCCGTATGAATATAATAATCCTTATATCTTTATAACCTTAATCTTCATGAGGTTTTTCGACATTTTTACGAGGAAACTGAAATTTTGATTTCATGAATTCGGAAATCGACATTCATTTTTATTTTCTTTAAAAATTCGTATACAACGATTTATACACGTTATAGAAAAAGTCAGAAAAATTTTCCATCCGTTTAAAATATTCCGAACATTCTGAAAATTTCATTTTCGAACTCAATATAGTCACAATAATCGTCATAACAACTTCTGAAACCTTTGAAAAATCGAAAAACCAACTTGTTTTCCCAACAGATTTCGGAATAGTTCTCGGCTGCCGATTGTACGTGAAGGAAGTGACCCGAGAAAACACGGGGGTGAAAACGGGGGACGTGGTGACCCGGATAGGAAGCGTGGCGGCGGATAACATGAGCTTGAAAGAGGCGAAGAAGTTGATGGATCAGTGCAAGGATCGATTGTCGATCGTGGTGACGCGCGAGGTCGCGAGTGGTTCGCACTCCCATCAGCAGAGCAAAGGCGAGAACGGGGAATATCTTTCCGGGGCGAGTTACAGTAGTCAGAATTTGTACGTGCCGCCGCCCACGCGGCAGCCACCTGAAGATAAGAGCAATCTCGTGCCGCGGGGACGATCGAGGGGACCTTTGATAGATGTTTCCCTGAGCCAGCTCGATCTCCCGGCCACTCCGACCGCAGTGGATCCCCCGAGACCGCCACCTCCGCGTGCAGAAGGTGAGACTTTTTGCGAAGGCTTGGAAAAAACTTCGATACTTGACAACTTTCGAACTTTGGGACTTCGAAATCCCTGTAAATTTGTGAAATCGAAATTTTAATTGGGAAATGTCGAACATTTTGAGAATTTTAAGAAAATTTCAAACCGTTTAAAATTTTGAAAAAATTATAAGTTGCTAAATGTTTGAAAATTTTGAAAAATTTGAATTTTCTGAAAAATTTTTAAATAATTTTTAACGATTTAGACATGTTCAAATTTTTAAAAATTTTGTAACAATTGAAAAATGCTCGAAAAGTGGAAATTTTAAAAAATTTGTGAAATTTGGTTATTTTAAAAATTTAGAATACTTAAAAAATTTAAAAATGTGGAAAATTTTTAAAAAATCGTAAATGTCAAATTATCCTACATTTCAAAAAGTAAGAATCTCCCATTTTCGTCAGACATTGAGAATTGATTAAAAAGTTTCGACACTTCGAAAACTGAACGTCTGAAAATTCCACGACTCTGAAATTATATTCGATTTCATTACGTGTGAATCTAGAATTGGGAAACTTTCAATTCTTCGCTTTCTGAAATTTTAGAACTAATATTATCTGTATTCTCGAATTTGGATTCATTTTGAACTGGATGATTATTTTTCAGTAAACTGCTGCTGGAGCAATTGTGAGTTTTCCCCAAAAATTCTCTCAAATTTGGCATTATAGCGCATTACTGTACAAGCGGGGTAAGTCGATTTATTGAAAACGAAGAGTTGAATCCCGAGCCGAAGGTGAGGAATTTGATCGTTTTGTAATATCGACTTTTGCCCCGCTTGTGTAGTACTGTATTTTATGTGCTTCTAACCTCAAAAGCGGTACTTCAAAGGTCTTTTTCGGTTATATGTGCATAAAATACAGTATCGCACAATTCGGATAAAATCTGATTTTAACGAACTATTACAGTCCTCGGCTCTGCCGCGGACAGTAACTCACCGTTTCGTTAAAATCATCATTACCCGAATTTGCGATAATGTACTATTACCCGATTCTAATCTCAAAGTCCCTTTTTATGTACCACTTTAAGGTTAGGATCGGGTAAATATAATAAAATCATTTAGGAATAATTTAGTGACATCCAGTAAAAAAATGTGTTTTTTCATTTAGAAACCCCAGTAAAAATGTATTATTTAAAAAACTATTCCTTTGCTGTAATAAGTAACTAAACTTCTTCATTTGTGTAAATTATGAACTCGCGCACGATTGAAATGCCGTTAATTATTCACAAAATAATAGGCTCGAAAAAATGACGTTGAAAAATAAAATTTATAATAATAATAATAATAATTCTTTACAGACTACTATAGTTCGAGAAGGCAACTTTACGATGAAGACCCTTTGATACAAAAAACAAAACAGCCCATGTGAGTGTGAATTTCGTTAAGTGAAAAATTTCGAGTTTTTAAATTATAGTTTATTTTGATTTTTTGGTAATTTTACAGGCCTGATCCTCGTTTTATCACCTTCCAAAAAGAGGGTTCAGTGGGGGTGAGACTCACTGGAGGTAACGAAACAGGTGTTTTTGTAACCGCCGTTCAACCTGGTAGCCCTGCGTCTCTTCAAGGTTTACAACCCGGGGACAAAATTTTAAAAGTAATCCATTATTAATACTTGATTAAAATTTTAGAGAAAATATAGTCTGATTGGGAAATAATAATTATTTTTAGTAAAAAATGAGTGTCGCAAACGCATTTTTTCTAACAACCAAGAAAAATACGATTTTGTTTGTTTTCTCATTCGTTGAAAAATTCTCTTTTGCACTCATTCAAAAATATAACATTTTACCACTAATGTCAAAAAACTCATTTTCCACCACTGGTTCGAAAAAACTGGTCATAAGTGACCAAAAAATTTTTTGTCACTTATGCTGAAAACATCGTTTTTGATTATACTTCGAGAACTTCTATTTTCGTTTTTTCAGGACGTACAGATTTTTTTGTATTTCTGAATTTTCAATTCTTTCGAACTTGAAATTGGAATCTTTGATAATCGATTGAAAAATTCTACAGGTCAATGATATGGACATGAAAGGCGTGACAAGAGAAGAAGCTGTTCTTTTTTTGCTCAGCCTTCAAGAACAAATCGATCTCATTGTGCAACATCGGCGTCAAGAGTACGATCAAATCGTCGTTTCCGGCAAAGGAGACTCATTCCATATAAAGTACGGAAATTTTACCCTCCATTGATTTTTATAATTGTTTGTAATTTTTAATAATAATAATTGTAAATCAAAACTTTTCGAACAACTTGAATAAGTTCGATAATTTTATTCGCTGAAAATTTTTTTTATGTTCATGCCAGGAACCAGAGACGAAATTTGTATAATATGAAATAAATTTTCCAGGACTCATTTTCATTACGAGCAACCGGATAAGGGAGAAATGAGTTTTCGTAGTGGCGACGTTTTCCACGTGGTGGACACTTTGCATAACGGCGTCGTGGGTTCCTGGCAAGTTTACCGAATCGGCAGAAACAACCAGGAAGTTCAAAAAGGCATAATTCCCAACAAAGCTCGGGCCGAAGAGTTGGCAACGGCGCAATTTAATGCGTCGAAAAAGGAGTTGAGTGCGAGCGAAAGTCGAGGGAGTTTCTTCAGGAGAAGAAGAGGCAGTCACAGACGTTCGAAATCTCTCGGGAGGGTACATTTTTTGATATCTTGATGTTAAATTTTGTTCAAAAATTGAGAACACAGTGGGAAAATATTGCCTATACGAAAAATGTAACAAAAAAAAAAAACACAAAAACTGTGAAAGCTGAAGAAATTTTGTTAACTGAAGAAACATCAAATGAAAATTGTACAAAATTTATCCAAATTGCCAAAAATGACTAGAGTTCCTAAACTTTTGAAATGTGCAATTTTGTAAAAATTCAGAATTCAGAAATACAGCTGAACGTCGATCGAGTATATTCCGATCGAGTACTCTCTAATCTACAGTGAAGATCTCGGCAGCGATAAGGCTCCGAGTTTCACAGCAGGGAGCGAATTCCAGAAGCCTGGAAAGTCATTAATGCTTTGTCCTTTTTGGGTTTGGGTCCCTCGAGGTTTCTACCTGATGGTGTTTCTACCCGTCTTATCGCTACTTCGATCGAGTGTAATGTTTACTGAAGACTCCCGAGCCGAGTACTCGATCGACGTTCAGCTGTATTGTGAACACTCAAAGACATAAAATTTGGTTAACTGAACAAATTTCAATTGAGACCTGTATAAAATTCACCCAAATTGCAGAAAATTACGAGAGTTCTGGTCTCAAAAATTTTTTTATGTCTCACACATTAGAACTCGCGTTTTGTTATTCGTGTAACTTTACCCTAAAGACTACGTTAGTGTGTGGGAAAATATAGTGTTTAGGTGTGAGGTGCCCCAACATTATATAATCGGTCGTCTTGGGCGGTGTCACGGCGGTGACTCATCGATTCGATGCGTAGTCTTTAGGGTAACGGTACGTAAACAACAAAAACGCTCATTAAATGTGTTTGATACAAAAAACACAGTTCGTATCAAGGTGCACACTCGCGAAAACGCTCGTTTCTGCCCCTTGATACGAAATATACTAATAAAACTTCAGAATTGAGAAATATTACGAAGCCGTAAATTCCATACAATTTTCAAAAATGCGTTGATTTCAATGATTAGAAATTTCTAGACCACTGCCAAGAATTTTACATGTAATTTATCCATATATTCATTGTTTTTCTCTTTTTTCAGGACCACTGGGACGATGTCGTTTTTTCCGACAGCGTGAGCAAATTCCCGGCGTATGAACGCGTGGTTTTGAGACACCCCGGTTTCATCCGGCCAATTGTGCTGTTCGGTCCAGTAGCTGATCTCGCTCGGGAAAAACTTCTCAAAGATTTTCCCGACAAATTTACGTCTCCTCGTACGTTTTTCTTTTTCGTTTTCCAAAACTTTAACATATACTTAGAACCTAAAATCTTATTTCGTACGTGATTTGTTGAAAATCGAAGCAGTTTTGGCTTACTATTAAATGACTTTTGTGTAAAATGTTACAGAAACAGAAAATCAAACGGAAGAAAGCAGTGGTAAAAACAAATCTGGAATAATTAGACTGAGTGCCATTAGGGACGTGATGGAACGAGGGAAACATGCGCTTTTGGACATTACTCCAAACGCGGTCGACCGTCTAAATTACGCCCAATTTTATCCAATAGTCATTTTTTTACAAGCCGAGACGAAGCAAGTCATCAAAGAAGTTCGAGCTGGAATACCAAAGTAAGAAAAATCTCTTGTCTTTATGTTAATTAATACAAACAAATTTTATATGATTTCGAGAGAGCAAAAATTATTTTTACTGTGTTTTCAGATCAGCTCATAAAAGTAGTAAAAAATTGCTAGAACAATGTCAAAAATTGGACAAAATTTGGAGTCACGTGTTCAGTGCAGTGATTACACTCACGACCCCAGAATCTTGGTACAGGAAACTTCGAGAACTTATTGACAGGCAACAGCAAGGCGCTCTTTGGATGAGCCAAACGAAGGTCAGCGAAATTCAATCGTATTTAGGGGTGGTTTTTAAGTTTTTTGAGTGTTTTGTTTTGTTATATTCAGGGTTATTGTGAAAGTGAAAATGTTGAGAAAATATGGAGTTTCGGAAAATTTAGGACATTTTTGTACGGACTTGACAAAATTATTATGGTCTTTCTAGTGTCTTATTAGGCAGTCAGTTTTTTTCCAGACCTTTTTTTTGTTGTTTGTTTTGTTTTTTCAATCAAAACTTCAAAATTATACCGTCACTGTACCTACACAAAATATAGTACACTATATCGCTGAACGCTCTACAATTTAGTACAAATAGATAGATTAGCGTTCAATACAGTAAAAATTGGCATGATTTGCATGATTGACTTCGAGCTTTTGCGAAGTATGAGAAGGTTGGGCGAAAACGTAAAAATGATTCGATCTAAGTATTTTACAAATGAAGTTCACGGTGTTGGTTGTAGCCCATAGAAATGGTGTCGGACCTGTATTTTCCTCCGTACCATCTCTGCTGTACCTCGATTCCAATCACGATTCTCCCAGACAATAGCGTAATCCGCGAAAACAATGGCACTGACATCAACTCTTCATCCCTCTCCCTCAATTTCTCCTACCCCCTCCAATTCCCCCTAAACTCCCAACAGTTGAACGTCATTCACGAGCAATTTTTCGGCTACATCTAATTCCCGCATTTTCAGTCTTCTACCTCTTTCTACTTTATCTCTTCACCTGTTTATCGTTCAAACAGTCGAGCATGCAAGCATTTATCGTACGTTAAGAATTGTTGCTTGAAAAACTTTGAATACTATTACCGCATGTGTTACTATTCTTATGGCTTTTTTATTGTGGGTGTTGGAAATGATGCATTTATTGAGAAACGTTGCATAAAGTTGATTATATTCGAAGGATTTTGGTGCACGTTGTTTTAATATTTAAGAGGAAATATATCACTCCGTCGTCATACTAATACGTAATAAACCACATTCGCCATGTAACAATTTCTGTTGAACAATATGGCATCCTGTGTTTTTCTGTGAGCGTAGCCGGAAGAGGCCCTCTCGGATGACTTCCTCTTCCCGATGACTTCACGCCTCTCCTACGCATCCTCCCCGGAGAGTGACCTGGAACTGAGTCCCGCACCTCCCCTCCCCGGAGCCCTGGGAGCGTCCTCGAGGCTCAAGAGCAGTTCAGATCCCAGCATCGCTACTCAAGACGATACCGTGGCGCCGCCGCCGTACACTACGAGCTACCAGGTGAATAACGACGATGAGGCGAAGAAAATTGGACGATCCGACATTGAAAATTTGATGGTTTTGAGTTTTCATTGACAATTCTGTAGTATTCCGGCGTAACCGAACAATTTATTGTACATAATTTTTATAGAAATCATGAGTTTTTAGTCTGTCATATTTGTCACCAAATCATCCATAGATTGAAAACTCTTTACAGAATGTAATTTATTTGGTCATGCCGGAAAACCACAGAATTATTTCAGGAAACTTCCATTCATCTAAATTACCGTTTACCTGAACACTCGCTTATCTAAACGATTTTTACTCATTTATCTAAACTCGAGCTTCCCCTGTTCCCCCCACCACTCTCAAGTGAAAACATATCGAAGAAGATGATTGGAGAACGGTATTATTTTGCGCCCTTCTCTCGAAGTGACAGCCAATGAGCGGTCACTTCGAGAAATCTCCTCGCAGTGGCGGGGATCTCCCCTGAGTTTAGCTAAAAGAATGTTTACACCGCGAATGTAAACATTTAAACTTGCATTTAGATGAATGGAAGTTTCCTGTACACAATTACGTAACCATTGACAGCTCCACGTTTATTATTACATTTGTAATTTTTCCGAAGGCATTCGAGCAACACAAAAGAAGGTCGCAAGGGATAGTGGGAAACGGAAGCGGCATAACCGAAAGCAAGTACGGTTTTTCGTTGTCGGGACAAGTGCAGTCGCCTTTGGAACCACCCCAATATCCCGTGATGCCTTCGCAAGCGAGATCTCCCCCGGACCTTCCCCCTCGCGTTGATCGTAACGTCAAACCGAACACGGTTACGTCGCGAGGAACCTTGGGTCGCTCGGCTCAAGAAAGACTCGTCAATAAGACTGATTCAATACTCGATATGGCTAATTACATAAACGCCACTCCTCATCGGGCAAACGCTGGAACGTCTTCCTTGGAAAGGGCTCAAGCAAAAGCGGTAAATTCACAAATTCCGACAGAAATGGCATGTTAATCTGGCTTATTGCATGCGAAAATCTCGAACTTTCTTATTGGCGAAAAATTTTGGTACTGAATTTACAGGGTAAACTTAACTTAAACTTGACTTAACGTAAACTTAAACGAAACTTGACTTCCAGGGTAGTTACGACAGCATGTCTTCGTACGACTCCTACAACAACACGAACGGAACCGTAACTTACAACACTCCAGGATTGAACACTTCCACAAATCGCCTCGGCCCAAACGTCCCGGACGACATGAAAACCGGTACCCTGTCCGTTTCCTCTCGGCCCCATGATCCCTACAGATTCACAAGGTCGACGGCCCAGCCGATACCCCCTCAAGAGGCCCAAACTCGAACAGATTATGCAAAATACAGGTAAGTTTAAAGCAATCCATAATTCCATGGAAAAACCTTACATCTTTCGTCTTTGTGTTTTACACAGGTGTTTGTTACGAAAACCGCGACAGTTACGAAGAGCTTGTAGAATTTATATTTCCAAAACTGACATCATAGTTTGATCACTTTCCCTTCGCTCCAAAATCCTTTTGTTGGTATGCTAGATTTGTTTGCTTTGTTTCATCGCAGCCGAACAGGAGATTACAAGTCGGTACCGGCGTTGCCACCGCAAACGAAACCTACCGGGACTTACAAACCTGTGCCCCCGCCGAAGCCGAAAAATTATAGGCCGCCTCAGCATACGATTATTCACGATGAGAATGGGACAAACAGCATGTATCAGCACGCGAAGAGTTATTCGGTGGGAACGTCCCATGCACTTAATGGGGTAAAATAACCATGTTATCTTTGTTTGAAATCATAATTTTTTTTATATTATTATAATACGATAAATATGATATTATTCCAGATTTGGAAGTATAAATTGCTGATTTTGGCCCTTCCTCGATTTTTCCTTTCTTAATTCGAATGATAATTTTTTTTAAATTGCAACTGCAAAATGTTTTTCCGAAAAGTCACATTACATTACTGAAATCATCAAAATCCAAAAATATCGAATGTTTCAGATATTCAGTTTTTTCGCTGACTAAAATTATTTTTTTTTAAACTGATAAAAAATAGTACTGATAAACGTACTCAAATTTTACGAATTCTCTGTAGGCTGAAAACGGATTGCAGCGAAACAGCGGACAGTACTACTACAACATTCCTCCCCCGAACCGCGGAAACGACGGTTACAGTATGAACCCAAGCCATAACCACAGTCACTCGTCACAAGCATCGCACGGCCATAGTCTCAGTCATACTCATTCCATGCCAAACGCCCCGATAATGGCCCACGCTCATAGCAACAGCGCCGGCCAGATAAGTGGCATGAGCCACGTTCACAGTCGCAGCAATCTGAACACCAACGGTCACAGTCACAGTAACAGCATGCCCGGCAACCAACAAAGCGGTAGTCACAACCGAGAACCGAGTGGTCTCGACCTCGCGGGGAGCAGGGAACAGAGAGGAAGTGCCTTTGAACTTTACCGAAAGCCTTTGCATCATCACAACATGAGGTGATTTTTTTGCGTAGTAAAGTGCGACTTTACATAGTTGGAGGAGAATACGCAGAGTTACTTTAATCTGTGAATGATTCGCCAATGTTTAAGCGTAAATCATGATAAGTATTTGTGTCATGCTAACATTGTACGAATGAAGTATGCTAAAATGTAAGGCAATGAGATGGAGATTGAAGGTGTTGGAATTGTAACGAGCCGCTTGTTTAGTTTGGATAACAGATAACATGGTAACATTGTATTTAACGCTAAGGGCGTAGCTGAGAGGGGTATTTTCTGTTCTACATTAGTACATTGTGCAACTAGGGCCAAAAGTGGCTTATTCGAGGCCGCATGAAGTTTTCGTCCCGAGCGGAACGAGGGCGAAATTCTGCGGCTGATAATCGGCCACATTGGCCCGTGTTGCACATACTATTTTTTTCAACACGCGCACTCAAACACGAGTTTTGATAAGCTCGTTTTCGTATGCCAAAAAGACCGATTCGAGACCGATTGACGATACCACGTCCATATACTGCCTGACGCGGTTCCAAAAATTGTCCACTTTCAAAAAACCTTATAGAAATCGAACCGATAACAAAAAGATTCATATTCATTCCCGTAGTGATCACGTTGCTCATAAGTAATAACAATTCGGAATTATGGATTCGCGAGCACTTGCGCGTGAAATTGTCAAGCTGACAGTGAGTTTAGTATATATATATATATATACGACGCAGTTCCAAAAAAATTATCCTTGCAGTGTTTGAAAACTGTTCCTAAAAATTCACTGGGGCTAAAAATATTCATGCTGATTTGTTAAAAATCGAAATCTGTGCAAAAAAACTGTGAGCAGTTATTGGTTTACGAGTATATACTATATACACGCGAAACTGTTCAGTTGTCAAGTCATTTTTGCCCGCTGGGCCAAAAGAATTTTATAAATTCTAGGGCTTTTCCGCACTGCGCATGCGCACTTGCCACTTCGCGTCATTGGCCTCAAATCGGTCACTTTTAGCATACGTAAACGGGCATAAAAACTCGCGATTTGAGTGCGCGTGTTGAAAAAAAATTTTTTATGTATTTATGTACGAAATTTTTAAGTTTTGTAGGCTTAAGAAGTTTTGAAGTATTTGGGATTCAGACATTCTGCGAGATTTTCATTTCTGGAGATTTGGAAGCCTTGGGAATTTTAAAAGTAATGGAATTTTTAAGTTTTGGAAAATTATTACTTTTCAAAAGTTTTAACAATTTTAAGAGTCTGAAATTTTTGGCTACACCCTTGTATGACACCACATTCACTCCGCGATATAAACTTCCGCAATTTTTTAAACTGATGACTCGAAGCCGAAAAAAAATGGCTTTAGCTCGGAATCATCAATTTAAAAAATTCCCGAAAAAATAAAATATCCTGAAAGAACTAACCATTAAAAAAAGGTCGAATGACTGTTAACATTATAAGATGTAAACTAATTCACAAAAACTTTGTTGGGTGGTGGTTCTCGTCACAGGAATATGGGGGTGGCACGAGGCGTGTTTGATCGCGACGGCGGCGTTTTGGAAGGGCCAGGAGGTGTTCGTTTGACAATACCTCCTGGTGCTCTGCTCTCGCGTCAAGAAATCTACTATACCGTAACCGCCCCACACGCTCTAGAATCGCTAAACGGCACTCGTGGCCATCGCTCATCCATTTCACCTCCCATGCACAATGGTGAGCTTACGCGACTGATAAATCGGTCGACCGTTCTCGCTTTCGCATGCTTTTATCATCACGATTTACGACACATCGAAATATTTTTTGAAAGATTTTACAATGATTAAAAAAGTTCAACTCTGGCACATATGTCGTGAAACAAAAAAAAACGCGTCTGTGATATGAGAAATACTGTTCAAGTGGAATAGTGTACGCAGTTATGGAAATTTGATTAAAAATGTGCATATTTCGGAATTTCGGAAAAGTTATAAATTTTGAGAATTTTGAGAATTTCGAATATTTTGATAATTAACATTTTTTCGAGCTTGTTGAGAATCTTGATTTTGAAAATTCCGAAAATGTTTAATAATTCTCAGAATTTTGAAAATTTGGTTTATTTTAATAATTTTGTAAATGTTACAATTTCCGAACATTTGAAGGAACTCGAAAATCCTCCCTCTCCCCTTACGAAAGGAGTGGGTTAGGCTATTAGTGTACTTTTTACTGTACTTGTGAATGAAACAGATTTTGGATGTAAACTTTGTTTTTAGGATTTGAACTGAAATCTGATATAACCGAAGCAAAACATTTATTGGCGGTTTTTTTGCCCATGCAGGTGAATCAATGTTGAGTCCTATAGTTGAATGTGGACCCCGAGGCCTTAATTTCCAGTACCCCATCGAATTGAAAATCCCCCACAACGCCACTTCTGCTCATTGTTTGGCCCTCAAGGCGACGGACACAGAGAATCAGAGGGACACCAATTGGCTGGACGTTAAACTCACAGAGCCAACCGCGGACCACGTCATTGTGCGACTCGATCATTTCTGAAGAGAAACGATCTCGATCTCGTAACCAATATTTTTTTTACGCGTTGCAATACTATAACATACTGACGGAGCTATAAATTTTCAATGATCTTTCGTTTTACCTAATGAACATATAGTAACGATAAAATAGAAATATATATATTTGTACGAATTCTCAGTAAAGATCTGAAAAGAGTATCAAAATGCAGCAAAAATTATAGAATCAAAAATTGTTCGAAGGTAGAAAATACGTTCTTTTGTATTATTATTTTCGTCAGTCATCGAATTGAGTAAGAACATTTTTAGGATAGGTAACGATGTGATTTTATATTTTTTTTTTGCATTTTTTTTGTACATGAATATCGACAAACATTGAAAGTCACCCAATGGGGGTTATTTTTGGCGGGAATGATAAGCTGACAATAAATTGCTCCTTGTGTATATTTTAGCGTTGAATTTTATTGATGCATTTTGAAATCTCGTTTTTCTAAATTTTACAGGATAACACATGCAATGTATTGTTTTCTTTTTTATTGTGTACTGCATTTTATTCGCTGATTCGCTGTAAAACAATGTTTCACAGTCATCAGACGTGTTGGAGAAGAGTTCTGGAAATCATCTTATTGTATAAAAAAGCTCAATCGTTTATACTCATAAGTTTAATTGAAAAAATGTGAAATAAATACATCGCTGAAAATGTATGTACAATGTCTAATAAATGTGGTATCTCCATTGTTGGAAAAGTTTATTTTCAATTACCTTGTTACGATCTTTTATTGGGAACTCGTTTTTTAATTCTCCCGCGCTTAGAATGAAAGCCGCCATATTGTAGTGAAAAAAGCGTATACTTGACACTGATCTGTAAAATACACTGGCAGTGACTATAGATGCATATTCATAGCACTGTCGCACTGATCTGTAAAATACACTGGATAGCTGATTCCTATTCCCCCGCCA
>JAPYZK010002801.1:0-13243 GCA_030522785.1 Platygaster equestris | reverse complement strand
AAAACTTCTATCGTACAAAATTATCAATATTGAAAAACAAATATTTTTATTTCGAGATTAAAGTATTTTGAACTTTCAACTTATGAACCTTTTAGGAGGGGATATTCAAAATAACGAGTCGAAATTTGAGATTGGTTTTAAAATGTGTACAGAAAATATTTATAACAATGAAATATGAAAAAACGCATATTTTAATTGCGTATTTGAAGTATTTTTTTGTGGATAAAAACTCTTTCCGCAATAAAACTACTCCAAACAAGATAAGAAAACAAAACATCACACAGAAAAAAAGACATTCAATTGTCACAATACAAATTCAAGTGTAGTTGCTGTTTTTTTTTTTTAATTCAAACACTCCCCAAAAACTGATCAATCAGTTGATCTCTATTTTTTTCATGAATATTGTAAGAATTTTCCGTGTTATACGGATAAAATTCTATACCAACGAAAATGAACTGCGTATTATGCGAAGATGAATTTTTTTGTACGATAATTGCAGGGCAGGAAAACACGGTTTTCCGCCCTGAGGTGCAAAAAGAGTCTCACTGAAGGTAGAAAAACCCGAGAAAAACCCGATTTACTGCCTTGTGGCACGAAAAATTTCCTTAAACAATACAAAACCAAGGTTTCAAGGAAGAATTCGATCCTCGCGATTTTAACGATTTAATTGCCGTTATCGATCGCCCTGTTTGACGGAATTGCAGAAGGAGCTGTTCGGGGCGGGGGAGGCGGGGGCGGGGGCGCCGGACGAAATGAGCAGTAGAAAAATGTCGAACGGCTCCACCGGAAGTACCAAGCACAAATGGCTAAAGGCGTTCAAAAGCCTAAAAACGACTTCCCCTACCACGCCACCGGAAAAGTGAGTTCATTTTCCACTTTCATCCCTCTTTCTTCCCTTATCAGGTCGACTTTTCGAGATAATTGAGATTGACACATTCAATTTCTACCGGGAGTTTTTTCCCGTCGAATAGAAAAAATGCCATGGGGATTGTAGGTAATATATTTATTACTTGAGCAGTGGCGGAACCATGGGGGCAGGGAGGGATCCTAGAATTTTTGTATTTTTTTTGTATTTTTCTTAAATTTATGAATGGGAGCTCAAAAAACAATTTATTTAATTATTTCGGCTCCAAGTCATCAATTGGAGAAAATTTTTCAAAAATATATCGTGATCCTGCTTTTCTGCTGCTTTCCATAAGATTTCAGAAAATTTTCGGAATCGGAAAATGATTAATCCAGAAAATGCCAGAACTAGAATTCGTAATTTTTGAAAAATATTTCATTTTGAAATTTCCAAAAGATATTCAAGAGCTTTCAAAATTCACAATATTGACAGATTTTCAGAATTTTCCAAGATTAATATACACATAAATATGAAATATACACCTCCCTCCCAGCGAAGAAAAATACAGACCCACCACAATACGTAATTATCTTTAGTATCATGAGAATAGAAGTAGACCCAAGATATTCCAATCTTCATAAAGTGATGGTAGAATCAAATCCAGAGATAACCATGTGTTTCTAGAATATGTATTATTAGAAATAATAGAGTATTTGTATGTGTCACTTCATTGGAGGAACCATTTGTGGAAAATGTGTGTTCAATTCTATTCCAAGGTTAGGATACTGATGTTTAGACACGAAAGTTTTTTAGAATTTTATGTGATATTTGTGAAACGAATAACCGTAGAACCTCGCATTTAGAAATCATGCAATAATTCTTCCCTGTTTACGTATTTGTTTGACATACAACACAGAGGGAAACCGACAATGTATCACGCCGTATCAACAGTCGTGGCAATGTCAAGGTAATAAAGTGTTCACATGAACCGTTTAATTAGATTTGTGGTCTTTTATACAGTAGAAGCAGAGTAATGAATGTGAAAGTAATATTTCATGTGTTTGTCTTCGTTTCTAGATCTTGTTCTTTTATTGTTTTCTTGGGGAGAAGTTCGTTTTTTACGAAGTTTCTTCTAGTTATAAGGTGTGTACAGAAAGTGTTGAAAAGCGATCAAGGTTATGTAAACAATTTGGGAGAAGTCATGAATAATCAAGTCGTCATTTCTAGAGAATTAGATGGTCTGCGGATTTTAAGTTTTCATTGAGTTATGGTATGGAAAAACTTTTTTAAGGAGTACTTTTTGATGTGATTCGAGATCATTTGAGAACTTTTTTCTGGGTTGATCGAATACTTTTTATAGAGATCGTACTGTTCGAGATTATTTTTTAACAGCCAATTAAATAATATTCAATTGAAAATTTTGAATTTTGTCCGCAAGTTTTGGAAACTGCGAAATTTAGGAACGATGGTCATATCGGTGGTGCTCATATTATTTGAATTTTACATGTTATTTCGTGCCTTATAATCTTCCTCGTGTGATGTCTTATGTGTTATGTGTTTCCCATTAGAATGTGTACTCTGATATACTGAACAAATGACACATGTTCTGTTTTTCAAAAAACGTTTTTTAAATCGGGTCCGAATTTTGTGATACATGATAACGTTATTTCCAAATATGAAGTTCTATATTTTCGAATTTCAACATTTTCAATCCAAAAAATGCTCGTCTTTATGAACGCGATGTTTTGAAGATAGAACAGAGAATCAAAAAGTTTCGAAAATTTGCATACAGAAATTTGAACATTTTACTGGTTGCGAGTAAAATTCACTTACCGTGGTGAAATTCCAGCTTTTTTCAAGCTATCATAAAAAGTGTTGAATAGTGAAAATTCAAATTTTAACCCGCCCAAAACAATAAAATTTCGAGTAAAATGTAGAACACTCACATATCAAAAGGTTCTTGTGAAGTGCTTAAGGAGTTCTTACATGGGTTTTAATGAAGTATTGTGACCTCTAAAAAATGTACTGGTTGCTTATACTGTTGTAAAGGTCATATAGTAGCCCTAAAATACGTTAGGACCACTATATTACCTCAATCCCTCGTAACTTTCATCTTCATAAAATTCTATGCAATCTCCAAAGAACTCAAAAATTGTTCAGAAAATTTTCAAATTCGCCATGAAATTTTCACTTTCAAAAAAATACGCCAACTTTATGAAATCGTTATGAAAATTCGAATTTTTTAAGGTCACCTCAAACCTGTAATTCAATGAGAAATTCTAAAATTCCATAGGCCTATCACAGACTTTCACAAGAAACGCACAGAATTTTATGAAGATCAAAGTTACAAGGGACAATGGCATTGCAGTAGCCAATGGTACATTTTTACACCATGGATTCGTACAGAAACCATGACAAAACCCTTCTAAAACCCTCCGGTGCCGTATTTTCAGGAAAGACCTGGAGTCGGAAGGTGGTCACATGTGGCGCGAGTACACTTATCGCAAGATAACGCCTTGCGACGCTTGCGGGCAAGTTTTGAGGGGTCACAGCCGACAAGGTTTGCGCTGTCGCGGCTGCAAGGCCAACGCACACGCGGACTGCATAAACTCGGTGCAACCTATAAATTGCCCGAGTTTAGCCCCTAAACGCAGCGGCGGAATTCCACTCCTGCGCAGACAAAAGTCCACAGCCCAACCGGCTGAGGAAACTTCGACGACCGAGCAGAGTGAGCTCTTTTGATGACTTTTCACGGTTTTTTGGTTTTTCATAGCTTGGCACGGCAAAAGAACGAGGATTTAAGACATTCTTTCGAATTATTTGATATCGTATCGTAATTGGAAAGTATTAACAAATTTTTAAATTCATCAAAATGCAGCCTTTGAAAAAAAAGGAAAGGGGGAAGATCTTTAAAAATATATATTTAACAGTCCTGAAATTCGATTTTATGGATTAAAATATTTGTGCATGGAAAAAAAGTACTCGGAATTCCAAATTTCCAAAATCCAAGAATCCTAAAATACAATTCCACATTTTCAAGGACTCCAAAATCAAAAAAATTCTTATAAATGCGTGAAATCCCGGCATTAAAAAAATTGATAAATTCTTTAATCAAAATGTTACAAACTTGAAAATGTTAATAACTTCTCAATATGTATCAAAATAACGCATTCTACATTAAAAAACCAAACGCTAAGACCTAAAAGCACAGAAAAAACACTCCCTCTCCAAACCCAACAACAATAACAAATAATATCCCGAATCCACCCAAAAAATGTGAAAAACAGAAGCGAAGAGGTCCAAAAAAGCTCAAAAACCCGACTCCCTGAAACAGGGCAAGTGCATGCTCTACTTTATATGTTTTAATTTGCGAACGGTAGTGGACGCCCGGCGCGTACTTGTTCCACTTCGCCGGATTCCAGAACGGCGCGTTCAAAATAAAGACGTCGCTCTTCTCTCGTTTCTCGCTCTTTCGCGACCCTACAACTTTTTCCTCTCCCCGTTGGCCAATTTCCCGGCTGCCATTCTTGCCCTCCCGTTGAAACAGAACGAAAAAAACGTCGAGTTTCGCTTCGCGAAATTGTATCATTGATGGAATGATACACGGCGACGTGTAATATAAGTTCGAGTGCATGTTCTAGGGTCGCGAAGGTAGCTCTCGAAAATTAGATTGCAATTTTTTCATTGGAGGTGGAATGAACTTTTGAAGAGGTTTTCGAGAATATTGAGCAATTTGGTATTTGTTTTTCTTATTGTTTGATGGAAAAGTTTGATTCGTAACTTGACAATATTTTTTTTATATGTGGGAAGGGGGTAAATGTGGGGATTGGAATGATTCGAGAATTTAAGTCTTAGAATCTGAAAAGATGGAACGTAAAAAATTTTTCGTTCTAATAAAATTAAACTAAAGACTTTAGAGTCTTTACAGGTGAAAAAGAAAATTACTCGTGAGTTTATCAAAAAATCCTCGTTGTTTCGTCCATAGTATTTAAAAGCCCTCATTGTCAGTCATTTTCCACCACATTTGCTTTTTGCATACGCGTACAGCGATAAATGCTGTTTTTGCGGTGATTTTTCGTGATTCCAAAAAAAAGGGAACGATCTAGTTTTTTCATGAAGCATGTTTGCCAGGGATAGGCGACACTATTGCTTTCTTTCTTCCACCAAACGACTGCTTTGAGTGAGAAAAGGGCAGTTGCGTAGTCGCTCATCTCTAATGTTAATTCTATGATGCATACGATACTTTATACATACACTGAAGCAAAATAAACGCTTTTTTTACACTCCAGGGCAATAAAGAGCCGTTTATCGACCTCAGCTCTAGAAATGAATAAAATTCTTTAAAAATCGGCATTTTTCGTTGTACGACCGCTTAATCGCCAAAAAGCTTGCATATCGTGCGTCATTTCATGCGCAGACGTGGAAGCCATGTACCACTACCAAGTACTGAAGCAGGCAGGCGAGATACGTGGCAACTCGACAAATTCACCACCTACGCCCCCCACCGCCGACCATCCCTCTTCCGGCGGGGCACTCACATCCGCATCCGCGAGGGGTTCCACCCACCCCTCTTCCTCGTCCACCTCTGGTAAGGCTCTTTCAAGGCCCCCCGACCCACTCCTCTCCTCGAATTTCCCCAAAAACCATGTTTACGCCACGGGAAAACACAGGTTTTTCGATCCACCCCTCGGGATTCGAACCCAGGACCTTCCGGTCCATAGCAAAGTGACTAGTCCGCGAGACCACCAGACTGCAGGTTTCAGTGTTTTCGAGGTACAGCAGAAAAAATTTTACAATTCCCGATTTCGTAGTTTCTACGATGAGGAAAATTTCCGTGGCGTAAACAGGCGCTTTTTTACGCCCCTCGACCTCAAGGGACACGACTCGCAAATTTGATCATTTTCAGAAACGACTACCCATGTTCGGAAACGCTGTTATGGCGCTAGAATAGAAAATGATATCCATCGAATTGCAATAAACGCCATAGAAAAAGGAGCTTTCGACAGTCATTGACAAAATTCAAGGGCTTGAAGCAGAAAATACACTCAATCCAAATATTTCAGAACATCTGAATCATTTTCTTTTGAATATATCTCAATACATCGAAACCTTGGATGAGACGAACGAAACTTTTTCTTCCTTCTTTCACTTGTAAAATAGAACCCACATTCCCAATAAGTTCGAGCCCTTGAAAGAAAAAACCGACAAACTCGAACTAACTTAACCGAGCCATCGCAAGTTTGGAGTGTTTTGAAGTAGAGGTCGTTTTTATCACGTGGGAGGGGAAAAGGCATGATGGTATGTACGATTCGGTTAAGCAGGATCGACTTCCGGTAGTACGAGGGATCGACCGTTCGGTCAGCCCCTGCTTTTGATGAGCCCCGCATCGCCACAGCCACCACCCCCTGTGTCTATTCTTCGCCGAAAACGCACCGACAACAAACGATGACAGCAGCGTCTTTTAATCGACTCTATTTCTGTCCCTCCCTAATAAAAGACCAACTCTTTGAGACCCCAATCAAGAAATAAAATTGAGATTCGGGCGTGAATCCAAAAATAAAATGGACCGTACGTTATTCCTAGATCTAGATAAAAATTATTCCATGGTGTAGAAAAATTCGAGTTAATTCACTAGGATTATAGGAATAAATTGGGTGTCATTTTTGAAGAATTCAAAAATTAGAGAGATCGGATTCTGAGGGAACATCATTCGAGTTACGAAAATTCCGAACACGATATAATCAAAAATTTCCAAAATTCGTAAAATTGTTAGATACACGTCTGAAAAGACTAAAATTTCGAATTCGTACGATTTGAAGGTTAATCGATCATCACTCGAAAATAATGGAACTCAAAAATTAAGTAATAGTGAAAAATAGTTATTTTAATCTATATGTTCAGATATAGAACCAAAAATTGCAATAATGAAAAAATTTGGATATTTCGATGTTATTCAAAATATTTCAGAAAAAATCTTCCCACCCTCCCGATTTGGAATTCTACAATAATCTTCGTATTTGAAAAACAGTTCTCTAAATTTTCTACAAATTCATTCAACTCAACATTTCTGAGACTCTGCGATACCAAAATCGTAATTCTTAAATCCAGAAAAGTTATTTTCCCTCGATTCTTATTTGCGACAAGACTTTTAATTAACGGTTTATAACCTGCGAAATCACAAATTTGCAGGTAATTTATTCTCGCAAATACGATTACTCGCAGTCTGAGAGATAATAGCGTTTCCTTTCAGGCAAATTTAGTTCATTTCGAGCAAGCAAATGCTCTGATTAAGCTCGAAAATATCTTACCCTTAAAAGCGGGGCGATAAAAAACCCCCACGTGCGTCGAATGCCGAGATAAAAATGGCCCAGTGACACGTTTTATATCAGGCCTTAAACTTTTTATAGCACTTGATATTAGGATAGTTCGGCTAATTCCGAGGAGTCCGGAATTTAGAACTATCCACGAGACATTCTTATATCGAAAAAACTTTCGAAGATAAAACCTTCAATAAGAAATTCTTTCATTGTGCAAAATTTCAAGAATTTCAAGCTTCCTACAAAATTTATTTTTTGACCCACGAGTACTAAAGTACTAACATCAGTGATAAGACATCAGATGTAATCAGCAATCCAGAGAAAAATAAATCATTCATTCAAATTACTCCACTCACACCAATTTTAATCTCGACAAAGTCATTGGACGAAAAAATGTCTTCTAACCTTTTTCGATAATCTATTCAAGACTTGTATAATTTTCACTCAACCAGCAGGTACAACAAAGACAATGCGAAACTTACTCGAGCTATTTTCTCTCTGTCATTTAACTCCTAATTGCGTTGTTCAGAGAATGAATTTTCCACTCGAAAGTGCTCTTGTTCGTTCATTCGGGAAAAATTCAACTTCGCACTAATTACGCTACACGGTAAACAACGAACGTGTTTGATAACGCCTCTCGAAATTGCATTTGCGGCCCGATTCGTATCTCGCGACTGCGATTTTATTTCTCAATATTGATTTTGGCGCATTTGCTAATTAGCTTCATGCGTACGAGCACAGTACGTTAAGTATACGAAAGCATGTGTTGGGTCTTCTGTTGTTGAGTGATGAGGTTCTTTTCGGAAATTCGAGATTATCTGTAATCAATAGGTTGTGGACTTCCTAGTGGAGTTTTGTGTTGAATGATGTAAATTGAATCGGCTCCACATGTCTTAAAAAATATTTATTTGTAAAAATGTAAATAAAAATGTATATAATACAAATTTATTTCGGTCAAGTATCAAATTTCAAAAGTTACGAAAATGTGGATTCAGCAAATAAACTAGAAGTGGATTTGAGAAGCATTTTCGAACTCTATTTTATACACCCACATTTTAAAAGGAGGATAATTTATCCAGAAGATTTACTTCCCTCATGAATAAACGCCCAACCCTCTTTTTTCTTGGAGATCAAAAAGCACTTAACCCCCAAGGATCGTATTTCTGCTTCTTAATTGAAAAAGGAGGATGTTCACAATTTTCGTCCGGATCAGATTTCATTAACGAGCCCTTGGTGGTGTTCCATTAATTAAAGTGCACCGCCTGAAAAATAATAACTCCCAAAGAACGCGAAACCTGCACCAAATTTATGCGCCTGATGCAATCTAAACGAACAAAAAACTACACTGAATTTCACTCCGAAATGACTAACAAACAATGGACACCGTTGAAAAAAACGAAGGATTGAATTTTCAGCAAGATTACTCGCGAAAAAAATTTCCGACTTTCCATACTTTCTATCTGAACCACTAAACTTCCAAGGTTATACACTTAACCTTCAAAATTACCTTGAAATTTCAAGGTTATCCTCAACTTTTAAGGTTCCTCTTAACTTTCAAGGTTACCTTCATTTAGAGGTCAACACTGAAACAGCTGAGAGGTCCCACCCTCAAGTTTGAGGGTGACTAAACAAAAATGAGTGTATATGTTCAAACTTTAAGGTAACCCTGAAAAAAGTTTAGTTCACCTTGAACTTTGAGAGTTCTGCTCTCAAGTTTAAAATTAACCACAGAAAAATTCAGGCTCAACTCGAAGTTTGGTGTTTTCCCTCAATTTCCTGAAGTTTGGAGTTATTCACTTCGAAATTTAAAGGCAACCCTGAAAAATTTAGGTTAATCACGGAAGTTCTGATCGCACATATTTGGTAAATAAAGATAATCGCGATTTCCAGATCTTGTATTGTGAAGCAAAATTGCAGCTGTCCTACATGGATGAAAAAAAATTCCTTAACATAGTCTAAAATGATTGCAAAATCATTAACCATCCCCAATACCAATCCAAAATATAATTATCATTGAAAAGTCGTGTCCCTTGATGAAGAAAATTGCGGACATTCTGATCGTGCCCATTTTTATGAAAGCATTTTAGCAACCGATCGCTAGGAAATTTCCAAGTGTTGTCATGTATATAATCAGTTTTCGTAGTTGCTAGCGTATCGGTAGTTGAAAGAAGAATGAGCGAAGAAAAATGTAGAGTAAAATTGCAAAATGGGATTCGAAGCGCCCCACAGCCCGCAGCGCAGAAGGGAGCGGCTGAATTTGAGGATGAAGAGCCTAAGCTTGGATTCACCGGAAGGTTCGGCGCACGTTCGCCATCGGCAAAGGGATTACCATTCTTCCGGCGCCCGGGATTCCACGCCCCCGCACAGATCCGAGAGCGGGAGCATTAATCGATTGTGTAAGCATCTTTCGTGCACCTTTTTATCAGGTATTAGATAGCGTAAGGGTTCGTTAAAATATTACGCAACGCCCTAGAAGTAGGGAGACGGGGGGATCAAATGTCAGGGTTCGTTAATTTTCTAGTTGAGTTATGTTGAGCTTTACAAAACTCTGTAAAATTGTGTAATGTGCTTATAAAATTTATGTCATTTGTAGGGGGGACTTTATAAGAATTTTATATGAGGATGTTACTCCATGAGGTGACCTTAAAAAGCCCTCGATTAAAATTTGACATCTTTATGAGATTCCATGGTTCAGTTATGTGGGGTTACAGTATTTTTTCACGACTTACTCATGAAAGTTTGGTGAAACGAGTGGAACCTTACGAAGAATTCGAATTTTTATGAACATTTCATAAGTTCCCTTCTGAATGAAAAAGTTCTGTATGAAAATTTCGTAATTTTGAATTTAATCATAAGAAAAGATAATTTTATGAAAAAGAATCTTGAAGAAATCTCAGGAAATTCGAACTGACTGAAAAACTTTTTGAGTGTTTAGAAAAAGACATAACTTTCGATCCCCAAAAATTCACGAAATAATTACACTGACTGTGAAATTCACGAATAAATGAAAATTCCATATTAATGAACAGTCTCAATTTTCGAATGAAACTGATTAATGATAATGAAAAAATTAGTTACTCATGAATCTTGAGGAATCCCACAAAATCCGAAATGAATAAAAAATTTCTCGAATGTTGAAAAAGAAGACATTATTTTCGATTCCCAAAAAATTAACAAAATAGTTACACTGAAATTTCCGAATAAATGAGAATTCTGTATAAATGAATCAACTTCACTTTCTAGTGGAACTGATTTATGATGATGAAGAAATTATTCATTTATAAATATATATCTATTGATAAATAAACATACAAATCCATGAATTATCAATCAGTTATCGATAAATCTACGAATGTATGTAATTATAAAAGATAGATTAAGATGAACATTCTAGTTACAATTTTTTAACGAATTCCAGCGCCTTGCAGTCCAGGTCAAGGACACAGCGTGCACAAACATTTACGGGGCACCATAAGAATGTCCAGTGTCGAGCTCCCGGACGAGAACGAGAAATCGTACTCTTCGGCGAGCACGTCACCCTGCCCCTCCCCCCACACCGTCAACCAAAACCATTTAAATCCACCAGGAAAACGCGTTCTACCACTCAACAACCTCTACGTCGTTTTGTACAATTTCGAAGCTCGACATCGCGATGAATTAGACCTCAAGTAAGCAATTGATGCATTCAAATTTCCCCAAATTTGCCTGCACTACATTTTTCCACAATAATACTCACATTTCGGAAAATTTCATCCAAAAAATTGCATACCTCGTCCCATTTTATGTACAGAAACAGGGAAGCTACTCATTTTAATTGGGGTTCTCGTCTGTTTGTGAAGTAATGAATGGTAGTTTGCAAAGAGGATTTACAGAACATCCTATACAATTTCATCAAGAGGTTTTAGAAAACAAGTTCGTGGTTTTGCGTGAGAAAATGAGTCTGGATAGGTAATTACGCGAATATCTAGAGTCTTGAGATTTGTTGGAGAAGTATAAAGAGGATTACGTTTGTGTTTCGTATTATAGGAGAATTCGTTTGGAATAGATTTCGGAGGACTGGAGAAATTCTGGAGGAGAAAACCTAACTTTTTTAATGTGTTTTCGGAATTTTCCGTATGGCCTGGGTCGCAAATTACAGGAAAATTTTCGTTTACAGAGCCGGATACAAAGTAACCGTAATCGATAAGTCAGACAAGGATTGGTGGAAAGGAAAATGTTTCGGGGGAAGAGCCGGTTATTTTCCAAGCGCGTACGTGATGAGAGTCGAGTCCGGGCAAAAACCTCTGCAAGTGACGAGAAATCTTCAGCTGACTGATCAAACGACGCTTTTACGAGATCAGGTAGAAATTCGAGAATATCGTACTTTTCAATCGGAAATACATCGAGAATATCACACCAAAAATCTTGCAGAAACACAAATTGATACAAATTCGAAGAAATTTTGATTTCTTCGAGTCATTTTCCCTGTAGAATCGACACAATTTACGAACATTGTTCAAAATGGAGAAAAATCGCAGAAAATCGTAGCGATTTCGCAAATTTTCATGAAAATGTGATTTGAGACCCTTTAAATCACTTTTTTGGCCAATCCAAATATTTTCAACCTCTTTGTAAACTTTCCGGAAATAACGGGAGTCTTGGAAATAACACCCCTAATCAAATATTTTCCATTTTCCCTAGATCGTGATCCAGGTGAGCGAAGAAGTCGACGGCGTAGCCAAAGTCCGCTGCGCCGCCGACGCGAGGTCCTCCAACCCAGCCGCCAAACAAGGCGAAGTTCGCTACAAAGAAACCCTCTGCCCCATCAAATACCTCCAGGAAGTGTGACATCGACCCCGAAACGGCAAAAAAGGCCCCAAAACAGGCCAATTCGAAAAACGCGTCCGAACCGAAAAATACTACGACTGCTTGCAGTGCGCCGACGAATGTCGCCACGTCCTCCTCAACCGCGATTCCACCAAAATCATCGAGTACAAAAAAACCGAAATCATCATCGAAAAAGAGCAGGTCCAACTGAAAAAAGGCTCCAAAAAATCGAAAAACCCACCACCCCAAACGCCGGCCAAAAAACGTTCGTCCCTGGCGCGACCGGTTCGAATTCACGATTCGTTCGCGCCCTCCAAAAAGTCGGTCATGGGACACAAGTCGGGGGACTTCAACGAGCCGGAAAATATCTGGGCGACGAGATTTCGGCTGGAAAAAATGTTGGAAACCACTTTGCCGAGGATGAAAAGAGAGGGGAGGATGAAGAGGAAGAAAATGTTGCAGAGTATTGGGGGGAGACGTAACTTTAGGGACACTGAGAGGCTTTTGAAAGTGCTCAGTGTTAATTACGTGGACCAAGATTACGGATACGATGATCATCGCTGTTCGGTTATGTAATTTTTTTCACGGTTTTGGTTGTCGGTATGGATTTTTGGAAGCGGATGCAAATTTCGGGAGTTTTTTGTATACTCGTTTCGGAGGGGTACATCCTAGGAAAAGAATATGTTTTTCTGGCCTGACTTATGGTCAAAATGAACAATTTTTGCAATTTCCTTAATTTTTTTCGATCGAAGTCGGAAAAATGTTTGAACTTCAAAATTGCCGATAGGAAGAATTTTAACGGTCGATTCAGGAGTCATTTATTGAATATTTTTTCACAGAAATGTATTTTCGGGTTTCGAAGTTGAAATATTGGAACTTTTTCAACGAAAATTTCAAAACATTTATATTCAATTTTGATTGAATAAAAAATTCAACAAAGGAGATTTTTCAATTCAGATTGGAGAATTATCAAATTTGGAAATTGGTAAACTGGAAATTTAAACTCAAAAATGACGAATTCCTGGACTCGAAATAAATTAGGATTTGGAAATTAAAAAATCCTGACGTATGGATTCAAAGATCGAAATTCGAAAAATTTTGAAATCAGATACACATAATATAATATCATTTTCACACAAAAAAAAATTAAACTTCTGGTTTGAATCAATTTTTCCGATTTCCCATAGAATATAAATTTAATTACAATACCCAACCCCACCGCCCACATCACCCCCCATCTCCCACCCACACACCACCACCAAACCAACCACAACTA
>JAPYZK010002800.1:0-13244 GCA_030522785.1 Platygaster equestris | reverse complement strand
CGTCCAGGAAATGTAAGTCATAAACAATCACAGATAAATAAATTATCAAATTTCCGTTGGGTTAATAATGATTTCTTCAAATTCAATTAATGTTCTTCGTTAGCCCAACCAATTTTTTTGACAATCACAGGTTTTTCACGAAAAAAAAATGGGTTGGGATATCGAAAAACAATAATGAAATTATGAAAAATAACCGAAGATTCGTCAGTATAGAAAACCCACCCAAAACGTCCAGGAAGTATACCATTCATATGATTAATAATGAACAAAAACATCACGCGATCCATAAATACAATATCAATTCACCTTCTTACTCAAAACTATCATAGAACTTCCTTCGGGTCCCAGTTATCTTTTTCATCCGCAAATAACGGTTATTTTCGGTTCCCTCAAACCCTGCTATCTCGAAAATTAGCCAAAACGACGCCGGAATTATTAATTGCACGCTTTTGCCTTCCTGATAACAACTGCGAGCTAATGGACTTATTAGTTAATTGACCGTTTAAGGAATTCGTTTCGGCGCCGTTCGGTCGAAAAAAGCTTTTTTGAATAATAAATTGATCGATCGGTAGCGCCATTTTTTCAGAGGGATTTTGCTCTCAATGCTACTGACGCAATTCGCATTATTATTGCACAAGTTGTTAATCAATTTCTTCACAAATGAACTGGTTTTAACGTTAATTAAACGAATGTCGATATTGTTGCTCGATTTGCAATTATAACAGCTCCGCGAGTGCGCGTTTCCCAGGGATGGTGAGAAAATTTCCCAGGGATGTGAGGATAATTTGGTAACAGAAAAAGGAATTATTTTTATTTTCGGGATTTTTTTTTTTTGACGAAGTTTCGAAATTGCCGAGTTCGTTCTTTTTCGTTGTCGGAAAAAATCGGGAATAGAAATTTCACGAATATTCAGAACATTGTGGAAGCGCAAAAAACCTCAGCGTCGGTTCATTGCGGCTTGACGCGTGAAAGCGATCGCGCGTGCATGCACCTAATAATTATAGTCTACATCGCGGACGGGCTCTTTGTTTTCATCTTTTTTGGACTCGGAGAAAAAATGTTGTTGATTCAAGAAAATCGTGATTTCGAAGTATTTCGAGCATTGAACAAAATATTGCGTTGGATTTGAATAGAGGATTACGAAATACGGACGGATTTCGTCCGTCGCTGAAAAAAAAAAATAAAAAAATACGATTTTGTGAATTTTTCGTGAGTTGGAAAAAAAATTCTACATTCGGAAATGATTGATTCTCACCCAAATTTTCGAAATTTTGAAAAACATCGAATTTTTCGATCATTCGAAATATTTTGATTATACGATATTTTTATGTTTTTTCCAGCCAATTTTGAGTAACTTCAATTTTGAATCAACTCAATTTCGGTTAACTCGACATTTTTTAGTTTACGAAAGCACAAAAGTGTACGGAAGGTTTTTTTTAATTGGAATATCGGCGGCTTTTGGCGCGACACTTAATTGGGGTTCAGAAATCCGTGAGAATTTGGCATTAAATCATCGAATCATCGCGGTCTTTCGACAAATTAATCAATCGAAGCCACCGGGAAGCGCCGTTCGACAGGCAGTAAAAAAAGTCGTAAAGTCCTATGTAAATTTCCGGCGCTTACTGATCATCGCCTATTTCAGAGAGCGACGTGTTAATGGCGGGAACGTTACGAACTTTTCCATGTGTAAAAATTTAAATGGACGTTGATGAGGTGACTATCTGAGAAACAGTGGGAATTGGAAGGGAAGCCCTTAAATTGTTGAGATACCTTGAAGTTTGAGAGATTGAGAGGAACCCTGAAAACGATTGGGAATGTTCCCTGAAATTTTATCAGTATGTTTGTAGTGGGTGGATATGGAAAAGGTGGAGGGTTTTAGGTACCTTTCAGTTTGAGGGTGATATTGAAGTTTGAGGGTAGAACCTATTGGATTTTCGAAGTTTAGTTTTTTGATTTTGTAATTATATTACCTGGCTTGTATAGCCAGAAATTTTTCTGGGGGGAGTTATAAGGTCAAGAAGCGAATTTTTAAAAGTTTATGTAGATATTTTTGAATTGGGACAGTTTTATTGAAGAATGTTTATTTTGTGATTCTGGAGAATTCTTTGATATTGTTGATTTTGGGATTTTCGATCTTAATTTTAACATTTTTGGAACTTTATATCGTATATTTTTGTGTACTTTTAGAAAATTTGGATAAATTGAACGACTGTTACACTTTGAAATTCTTTAAAAAATTACGGAAAACTTGCAAACTTCAAAAGTACATCATAATTTATTAATTTTTCAAAACATTGAAATTAAGTAATTCTTGATTAAAATTTTGAGAATTTCGGACATTTGTCGAAAATTTCCAAAATTCCCAAAACTTCGAAATTCATTAAAATTTTTTTCAAAACTTGAAGATCTCGAAACTTCTGAGCTTGTGAATTTGGGAAGTTTGAAATTATTGCGAACTTCCAGAATTTCAAAAGTTTAAAAAATTCCGAAACTACGGAATTTTTCAAAATTCTTCCGAAGTCTCCGAACCTTGAAATTCCAAAATATTCAAAACTTCATAACTGCCGAAATTTCTAAAATTTTCAAGTTCTTAAAAATTCCGAAACTGTGAAATTGTTCGAAATTCTTCCTCTTCGAATTTCGAAACTCCCAAATATTCAGGACTTCATAATAAAACAGCCAAAATTTCTAAAATAATTTTCAAATGTTAAAAAGTTCAAAGTTATAAAACTTTGAAATTATCAAAAACTTCTAAAATGCTAAAACTTCAGAACTGTTGAACTTCAAATTTTTAAAAATTTCTTGGATCCTTGAAAACTTTATTGTAAAGTTCTTTAAACTTTCAGAATTTCCGACACTTCAAGAACTTGATATTTTCAAAAAATTCAAAAGTACAGAAATTCCAAAGTTTCCAAAGTGTCATCGCTTCCAAAACTTAATTATTCCGGAAGTTCACAACCTGAACAGTGCAAAATCCCCAAGTTTCAAAAATTTTGAAACTGTACCATTTCAAAACGACGAAATTTTTCAAAATTCACCAAAACTTGAAAAGTCTCCCGAACTCTCAGAATTCCAAAATTCCCAAATCTCCTGAACTTCATAACTTGCAAAATTTCTGAAATTTTCAAATTTTTGAAGATTTAAAGTTGCGAAATTTTGGAATTCTCAAAACTTTTAAAAACCCAAAACTTCAAAACTCAAATTTTCAAAAATTTTCCAAATCCTTGAAAACTGTATTGTAATATTCTCGAAACTTCCGAAATTTCCGACACTTCCAAAACTGAATACTATACAAAAATTCAAAATTCCATAATATTTGAACTTCAAAATTTGATAAATTCCAAATCTTAAAAACTTGAAAAGTTCAAAATCCTGACATATCTAAAATTCCAAACCTCCCAGAATTTAAACCTCCAACATTTCCGAAACTTCGAAAAGTTCAGAACTTCATAACTTTACAAAACTTCAAAATTGGGTTAGTATTTGGGCATAAGAAGTTGAGTTTCTTCGTTCAAGTTTCGGGGGGGGGGGGGGGGGGGGGGGGGGGGGGTTAGGAGTGATTTTTCTTTCCTTTTTTTTTCATCGACTTCTATGGTTTTTTTTTCGCAAAACGTGAAAAAACTCTTCCTCTTCCTAAATTAACTCCCGTGTTAGTTTTTACTTTATCTCTGCGTCACGCGCAAGGGATACATTACACCCACTGCTGCCCATTCCATTGATGCGTGGCAATCCCTAGAAAAACAGGGGATCGTACGATAAACAAATTTCATTATTCCCCCGTTACCGGGGAATTTTTTTCCACACTCCGCGGCGTTTTCCATGCACTAAATTGCGGTTTAAGAAAACCATTAAATTCTCGTTTCGTTTCTTTTACACCGTTCAAAATCCCGAAGTAGAATGTTCCCTGGTTAAGTTATGGCGTTTTGATAAGGAGGTTCGAAAAAAAGTTTTTTCGCCATTAAAATAAACTCCAAGTTTATTTTTAAAGTTCATTCGAAGTGGTGTTGAGAGACTTCTTGCTTCTGGTTTTTTTTTTTTCGGAATTTTTGAATCCTATTCGATTTTTTGTTTTGTTGGAAGAATTATTAGAAATTTTTAAAAAGTTCTGAAAGTCATTGATAATTTAAAAACATGTCGTAAGATGTGAAATCTTGAACAAATTTTATGGGAATATAGAAAAAAGTAAAGTTCAAAGAATTCATGGAAATTTTTAAAATTTTTGTAAATATTCTTAAATTTGGAAAAATGATTCCAAAATCCTAAGATGCACATTTATTTATAAAATTTATCAAAAACTGCAATAAGTTTATGACGATGGAAAGAATTTCTTCAAATTTTGACATTTTTTATGGTATCTACGATGTTTTATTACAAAATAAAAAATTTCCTGAATTTTAGTAGAATTATTGTTTAGGTTCAGAGTGTTTATTTTTCTGAAAAGGTCTGAAAGTCATTGAGAATTTTCAAAAATGTCGCACGATCTGAAATATCCAAGAAATTTTCGGAAATATAGAAAAAAATTAAGTTTGAAAAATTTATGAAAATTTCCAAAATCTCTGGAAATGTTAATAAATTCGTAAAAATGATCCCAAAATTCTTGTATACACATTTCTTCATCACATTAATGAAAAATTGGAATAAACTCATCACAATGGAAAAAATTTGGTTTAATTATAGAATTTTGTATGGATTCTGAGATGTTTTATTAAAAAATCAAAATTGTTCTAAATTTCAGTGGAATGAGTTTGAGTTCATTGTATGTTTTCTGTCTGAAAATGAGAAGAAAATTTTTCTCAATCGCGTGCGCGAACTGTGTAGTTTCTGTTTGTCGAGGTTTCGGCCGCGTTAAGCAAACAGCGACTGGTTCTCGCCTGCGCCGAGGTAATGGCTGCAATTTTGGCGTTTGCACGCGGTGTTTGGGAACTTCCAGAAGCCCCGAAATTTCGCACATTATTCCGTATTTAGCGATGCATTACGCGAATTTGTAAGAGCGGAAAACAATCATGTTTTTTTTAAATATGATTTTAAACCAGGGATGGGAAATTCTATTGCTCTCTCTCTCTCACTAAATGACTGCTTACATGAGAGAGAAAAGGACAGTTGCGTAGTTATTAATCTCTGCTCTAAACCTTATGACTCCCAAAAACCTTATAAGATTTTACAAATTCCTTGTGAGGTTTTTTGTTCCTTATAAGGCACTTCATACGATCTTATGAGTTTCCTGAAAAATTGTAAGATGACCTTATAAATTATCGAAAAACTTGACATTATTATATGATCCAAGGAAAACTTGTAAGGTTTTTGAGAGTGATTCAGAATTGTTTTTTCTGAAAAACCTTGTGAGTTTTCCTACATTTTATAAGGTTTGTACAAAGTTTTCTCTCTCTCTCTCTCTCTCTTTCTCTCTCACCAAACGACTGCTCTTATGAGATAGAAAAGGACAGTTGCGTAGTTGTCCTAAGGATTTTTCTGAAAAACTTTTCAAGTTTTCTTAAATTTTATTGAAGGTTCGTATAAGGTTCTTTATGAGAAATAAAGAACTTTAAAAGAAATTTGTAAAACCTTCTAAAATTTTCGGTTATAATCAAGGTCGTAACCAGAAATTTCGTTCGGAGGGAGCTAAGGTGATTTTTGCTCGAAATTAATTCAATAAGTTTAAAAAATGTAGTTTTATTGGGGAATTATGAAATTTCCACGAATTCTCAGAATTTTGAGAACTTTCTGATTTCTTTCAAGTCTCTGAAATTTCCAAAATTTTCGAAATTATTTAAACTGTCAAAATTCTCTAGACTTTTGGAATTCTCGAAATACTCCAAACTTTGAAAATTCGCGAAATTGTTGAGAATCTTGAATTATTTGGACATTTTCAACATTTCAAGTTTCTCAAAGTTTCAGAAATTCGTAAAATTTTCGGAATTTCAATAATTATTGAAGTATTGTAAATTTTCAGAATGTTCAAAACTTTTTCAAATCTCTGAAATTATAAAAATTTTCGAAATTCTAAAAATTTTGGAAATTCCAAAAAATTTGAAAATTTTGAAAATCCTGTAAACTTCGAAATTCATCAGAATAGTCCAAAATCTTGTAATATGATGAAAATGTTCCAATGAAACAAAAGTTTCTCGAAATTTTGGAAATTCATTTGGAAATTCACATTCAATAAAATACTTTAATTTTTGGAAATTCTCAAAATTGTTGTAAAGCTTGAAATGTTAGAAATATCCCAATTTATTAAGTTTCTCGAAATGTTAAGAATTCGTAAAATTTTAGGTATTTCAAGAATTATGAAAATATTATTCAGTTTTAGAATTTCAAAACTTTCTGACGACAACTTCGAAATTTCCAAAATTTTTGAAATTTTCAAATTTTCAAATTTCTCAAATCATCTAAAATTCTCAAAATTGTTGAAAATCTTGAAACGTTAGAAATATCCCTCATTATTAAGTTTCTCAAAATGTTAAGAATTCGTAAAATTTGTGTTAATTCAAGAATTATGAAATCATTATGCAGTTTTAGAATTCCAAAACTTTCTTACAACTTCGAAATTTCCAAAATGTTTGAAATTCCGAAATTTTCAAACTTCTAAAATCATCTAAAATTCTCGAAATCCTCCAAACTCTGAAAATTCCCAAAATTATTGAAAATCTTGAAATGTCGAATACATTACAAATTTATCAAGTTTTTCGAAAATTTTGACACTTGTGGAAATCAGTATTTTACAAAAATTTTTTTTCAAAGAATCCTTTTTGACACTGTGCTAGATTTTTCAAATTTTCCAGAATTTCGGGGAGGGCTTCAGCCCCCTCAGCCCCCTCCCTGGATTCGTGCTTGGTTATAATCTTTCAAGGTTTGCTCTCTCTATCTCTCTCTCACCAAACGACAGCTCCCATAAGATAGAAAAGGACAGTTGCGTAGTGGTTCTAAGGTGTTTTTTTTTTCGAAAAACCTTTCAATTTTTCTTATATTCCCAAAAGCTTCGTGTAAGGTTCCTCATAGAAAATAAATAAGCTTGTAAGGAATTTGTGGCACCTTATAAAATTTTCGGGAACCTTGCAAGGTTCAGAGTTGCGAGGGTAATGCGACAGATGAACCTTAAATCATACGGCGATAACGTGGCGTTTACTCAGGTACAAAGAGCCGGGGCGATCGGGCTTTTTACCGCGCCTCCTTGTCGATCGTGGAGGACAGGTTTTCGCAATAAATCTTGCGCAGAAGATCCCCGCTATGCAATCAACGCTGCACCGCAATCTGCGCGTATGCCTTACGTGCCAGTGTGATACTCGCGCCATGAGGCGTGTACCCCCTCCCAACAACTCCTTGTAATACATACATAAATAAAGAGCGCGGGATCTTAAGGTGCCTCCTCAATTTGCCATATTTGCCTCCATACGATGCCGCGCGTTAACGATTATTTCCTCCCGAACATCCTTGGGAACGCGACTTCCGGGGATTAATTTTTATGCGTGATCGTGGAACTTTTGAATTTTTCGGAATGCGGTTTTTCGAGTTTTTGCAATTTGGAGTGTAATGATGATTTTGGAGTTTTTGGGAGTTTTTGGAAGGAAATGGGCATGGCCAGGATTTTTGACTGTGATTTTGGGATTTTGTGAAGTTTTAGGTTGGAGATGGAAATTTTGAGCTGGAGTTTTTGAAAATTTTTTGGAATTTCTAAAGTTTTTTTTAATTCTTTGGAATATACAGGTTTTTTTGAATTTTAACAGTTTTATACAATTTCGTGTTAGACATTTTTGAGGTGTTTTGTAAAATTTTTGATTGAGGTTTTTTGAAATTTTGAGTTGGCAATTTTTGAGACGGAGTTTTTTATTCGTATTTGTGAATTTGTGGATTTTTTTATTTTTGAGTGCTCTTTTTCGAATGTATTGTATTATATGACTTTTGAATTTTGAATTTCGGATTGTGAGTTCGTGCGAGAAGTGAATTTTTTGAATTGAAGTTATGAAGAATAAAATTAATTTTTTATAACTTGACAACCTTCGGAATTCGGAAAATATGGAAAATACCGAAACTTCACAGTTTTGAAACTATGTACAAAGTTTTCCGAAATTCTCTAGAACTTTGAATAATTTTAAATGCTTGAAATTTCAGAATTCTGAAATCTCCAACAATTTACAACTTCTGAAATTTCTATAACTTTGAAAATTTTCAAACTTCGAAGCTATGAAAATTTTGAATTCTCCAAAATTTGCGAACTTCGGAAATTTCCGAAACTTCGAAAATGTTTGAACTTTAGGATTTTCTAGCTTCCAAATTCTGAAAAATTTCAACATTTTTTTTCAACTTTCAAAATTTCCGTAACTTCTAAAACTTGATAATTTTTAGATAGTTCAAACAAGAACTTGCAAAATTTCCGAAGTTTCAAAAATTCTGAAACCTAACAACTCCAAAGTTCGAAATCCCAAAACTTTAAGATTTCAAAAATTCTGAAATCTCCAGAACCTCAAAACTTTCAAAATTTCCAAAACTTTTAAAATTTTAGAACTTTGTAAACCTACAAAATTAGAAATTCAGAAATTTCCAAAACTTCGAAAATGTTTTAGCTTTAGGATTTTCTGGCTTCCAAATTCTGAAAAATTTCGAAATTCTTTTCAACTTTTAAAATTTCCGAAATTTTCAAAACTTTATAATTTTTGAATTGTTCAAATCAGAACTTTCAAAATTTCCGAAGTTTCAAAAATTTGGAAACCTAACAACTCCAAAAGTTTGAAATCTCAAAATTTCAAGATTTCAAACATTCTAAAATCTCCAGAACTTCAAAACTTTCAAAATTTCCGAAACTTTCAAAATTTCACAACTTTATAAGCGTATAAAGTTCAGAATTCCGAAATTTCCAAAACTTCAAAAATTTTTTAACTTTGGGATTTTCTAGCTTCCAAAGTCTGAAAAATTTCAAAATTCTTTTTAATTTTTAAAATTTCCGAAACTTCCAAAACTTGATAATTTTTGAATAATTCAAATCAAAACTTTCAAAATTTCCGAAACTCAAAAACTCCAAAAGTTCGAAATCCCAAAACTTCAAGATTTCAAAATTCTAATATCTCCAGAATTTGAAAACTTTCAAAATTTCCGAAACTTTCAAAATTTCAGAACTTCATAAGCGTACAAAATTCAAAGTTCCGAAATTTCCGCAACTTCAAAAATGTTTTAACTTCAGAATTTACTAGCTTCCAAATTCTGAAAATTTTCGAAATTCTTTTCAAATTTTAGAATTCCCGAAACTTCCAAAACTTAATAATTTTTGAATAGTTCAAATCAGAACTTTCAAATTTTCCGAAGTTTAAAAAATTCCGAAACTTAAAAACTCCAAAAGTTCGAAATCTCAAACTTCAAGATTTCAAAAATTCTAAAATCTCCAGAACTTCAAAACTTCCGAAACATACAAAACTTTCGAACTTTATAAGCCTACAAACTTCAAAATTCTAAAATTTCCAAAACTTCAAACTCGAAATTTTCCGAAACTTCTCAAACTTCTTAACTTTATAAATTATTCGAAACTTTCGAATTCTTAAATGCTGAAACTTGAAGCAACCTTTGAACTCACATTTTTTTAATCTCCAAATTGACATAAAATTTTCGAAAATGTAAAAATTTTCACCCTTCCATGAAAAAGCTTGAAATTTCTATAAAATTCGTAAAATTTTAGAAGCTTTGGGACATGCCTACACCGAGGAAAAGTACCAATCTCTTTAAACGTTTTGACAAATCGACTTGGCATTTACGCGCAAAATGACGCATCTCTATACTTCATCATTAAGAATCTTTTTTGCGTTAAGAAAATTTCCTGATGTTTATAATTCAATTAAGGTGTAAACATCTTACCCGTCAACCATGCTTCTTCTAATTAATAAGCTAAATACACACCGATTAATCTCACGGAACTTGAACTTATGAAAATTGAGAAACGTTAGGAACTGATAAACCTGGAGATTAACGAATAAATAATCGAGATATTCATCAATTTTTTCATTTCTCAAAGTTTTGAAGAAATGAGAAATATTAAGACATTTCTAAAATGTAGATAAAAATGATTTATTCAAACTATTTATTTACTATTATTTGTTTATGAAACTATTTATAATCTACAAACTTTTAAACTAACGAATAAAAATCGTAGATGAAAATATTAAAATTTTAATTTTAATTTTAAATTTTTTATTTATTTACTTTTTTTTTAATTTTAACATTTTTTTATTTGAAAAGCTGTTATTTACGAATCAATCGAAAAATTTAGGCATTCTAGAAATTGACGAAGAGTAGTCAAAAATTTCGAATTTGAAGTTTTCATAATGTATAGTCGAATTTTGAAACTTGGGTGTTTCAATAGACTAATTCGTATTGTCGTGGAATTTTTATAATTCAAAAACTACAATTTTGGGATTGGCGAATTTTGAATATAAAATCCCTAAAATTCAGTTGGTATCAATGAAATAAGTTCGAATTTTTCAGACTGGAAAATTCACTGATTTGGAGCCAATAACTTTAAAATTTTTACAATCCAAGATTTAAAATGAAAAGTGGAAAATTTTGCAAAACGAAAACTCTGAGTTTTATAACAATTATAAATTAAAAATTGAAAAATTGTGTCAAAGAAGCTTTGAAAATGTCTATTCTGAAGTTGAAAAATGTAACAATAAACAAAAATTGATTTAAAAAAAACGTTTAGTGAGTTTGAAAATTTTTGAATCATTCAAAAATTCGATGCTAGAACTGACGAATTAAACAATTTCAAAATCATGATTTTCGAATTAACAAATTTCAAAAATAAAATTTTCGAAATTGAAAATTTGTAAAATCCATCATATAAAAAACAACTCGATGAAAATGTGTGAAATCCAAAATAGAATCTGAAAATTGTACAAGTTATAAGTTCAGATTCTAGAATTCGAAAAAACCGTCCATGTGAATTAAAAAAATTGTAATAAAGTTTTCGAATTCGACAATTTAAACAGAGAAACTCAAAGTTTGAATTTTTTTCAAAATTCGGTAAATTTTGAACTTAAAAATTCGTATTCAGTTTTCTAAATTTTCGATCTTGAAATCCAAGAAATGTTCATATTTTGAAAATACACATAAAAAAATCCCATTTATTCGTGTGAATTCTAAGTTCCTAGGAATGTAAAAATTTCCATTCTGGACCAGAAATCCCTACATTATTTGTACAAACCTCAAAATTGAACCACTCGATAATTCTCCATGAATTGAATTCCATAATTTCAAAACTTCGAAGTTACAAAAATTTCGAAGTTGTAGAAATTTTGAAAGTTATGAAGTTCTGGATATTTTGAAACTTCCAGATTTAAAGAATTTGGAACTATTATAAAGTTCAAAAAAATGTCTAAAAATTTTGAAGTTCCAAAATTTTAAAGTTTCGGAATTGTCGAAGTTTCTGAAATTTTGTAAGTTTTAAATAATTTTCTCAAAGCTTAGAATTTTCGAGATTGTCAAGTTTCGGTAAAAATTTTTATGACTACATATTTCGACAGTTTCCGAAGTTTTTAAGAAATGTGAAAAAATTGCAAGTTTTCAATTTCAAGTTTTATACTTTTTCAGTTTTCGACAGTTTCCGAAGTTCTCAAGAAATGTGAAAAATCGCAAGTTTTCAATTTGAAGTCTTATACTTTTCAGTTCAAAAAAATTTCGTAAATTATCAGAATTTTAAAAATTAACGAAAAATTGTAAACATTTTCGGAAAATTTCGAAGTTCAACAGTCGTTATCAATCTGTTGAAATAAACTAAAATCAAAAATAAAAATCCTCGGCAATAATTCTTCAAGATTCTCAAAAACCCGCAGAAAAATCATCGTCATCTACAAAAATTCGACCTAACCCGAAAAATCACAAAATAGATCGAAAGCACGTCGCAAGATTTCTCGCATTCGGAAGCGCGTGGCTCTAATCCCTTGGACGGGACGACGTGGCTTTTTTATGGGGCGCGAAATGCGAACCTTAATGCAAGGTGACGTCGAAAACGAAGGGCAAACGAGCGAGACTTTTAATCAAGGCGCTCGCTGGGTCTGGATCACGGTTATTATAGGCGTGTGGACCGCGCGGTGGCTGCCCGACACTTCCCTCAACGATACGCTTTCTCCCCCCAACCCCCAAAAAACCTTTTCTTATTTTGTCTCCCCGAATGATCCGCAGGAAATTACGTGCCACGTGCAATCACACTAAATTGACGTTATCCTTTGAAATGAGATACGCGAGAAAAAAGACTCGAGCTCGCAAAACGGACGGATCGAATTTCGGCAGGCCCTCGACGCATTAGAACGCAATTTGGGGTTTTGATTGTTTTTTAGAGGATCTGATTTTGTCTTGGGAAGGTTTTTGAGGTTTATTTAGCTTGCCCTTACTGAAATTCTCCTTAACTTGAGGGTTTACCTTCAACTTTTAGGGTTAACCCTTAATTTCCAGGTTTAGCCCTCAACTTTTAGGGTTGACCCTCAAGTTGAGTATCCGAGATAACCCTGAAAGTTGAAGGTTACCTTCAAGTTTAGTGGAATTTCTGTAAGGGTGGTTCGTCTTTTTTTCTGAATTTTCGATTTTACTTGACTGAAGGATTGTCGAGTTCACGAATTTTTATTTCGGATGTTACGATTTTGTGATGTGAAAGGTTGCATCTTGTGAACAAATTGAATTTTCAGTGCTGCAGACCTTCCTAAATAACCTCTGCACACGGGCAAACCGGTCGGATTTAGATCGATGGACTTGTCGAAGCACAAGTCCGTTACGTGGATTATGAAAGAATCTCGAAGGAAAATAAGAGACTTTGTCGGTTATGAAAAATTAGAAAAAATCTCGTCAATCAATAATTGAAAAACAAGCTATCAATCATGGAATTACAAAACACGAGAAACAGATGAATCACGTGAACTTTAATTTTCGAGTTCAATCGAAGTTCATTAATTGTCGATGAAAATGATGATGCCAATGAAAACTGTCGAGTCATTTAGACGTAAATTGTTGAACGAGAAACAATATTGATTTTACCGTTTATGAAAATGAAAAATCGGTAGAAATTACAGGAATACAATTATTTTTTACGGGGGAGCTAAGTTAAGAAGCGAATTTTCAGTAGTTTATATGGATGTTCCCAAATTACGAGGAGAATTCGTTTGTTATTTCAATTTTGTGATTTTTGGAAAATATTTTGGAATTTTCGGAATTATGTCAGATATTTTTATTCTGGTTGAGAATTCGTTGATAACTATAGTTTGTGGAATTTAGAA